>PVIW01007358.1:0-73919 GCA_004026585.1 Noctilio leporinus | reverse complement strand
CTGTTTTCCACAGTGGCTGCACCAGCCTGCATTCCCACCAACAGTGTATGAGGGTTCCCTTTGCCCCGCATCCTCGCCAACACTTGTTGTTTGTTGATTTGTTGATGATTGCCATTCTGACAGGTGTGAGGTGGTATCTTAATGCAGTTTTAATTTGCATCTCTCTGATGACTAGCGATGTTGAGCATTCTTTCATATGTCTCTGGGCCCTTTGTATGTCTTCCTCAGTGAGTTGTCTGTTCAGGTCCTTTGCCCATTTTTTAATTGGGCTGTCTGTCTCCCTGGCCTTGAGTCGCATTAGTTCTTTATATATTTTGGAGATCAGACCGTTGTCTCAGGTATCATTGGCAATTATGTTTTCCCATACAGTTGGTTCCCTTTGAATTTTGCTGCTATTTTCTTTAGCTGAACAGAAACTTTTCAATTTGATATAGTCCCATTTGTTGATTCATTCTTTGATTTCCTTTGCCCTTGGTGAAGTATCAGTAAACATATTTTTGCGTAGGATATCCGAAAATTTACTGCCTATATTTTTCTCCAGGACCTTTATGGTGGCACTGCTTATGTTTAAATCCTTTATCCATCTTGAGTTTATTTTGGTGTATGGTGTAAGTTGGTGGTCTAGTTTTATCTTTTTGCATGTTGCTGTCCAGTTCTCCCAACACCATTTGTTGAAGAGACTGTTTTGACTTCATTGGATGTTCCTTCCCCCTTTGTCAAATATGAGTTGACCATAGAGTTCTGGGTTAATTTCTGGGCTCTCTATTCTGTTCCATTGATCTATATGTCTATTCTTATGCCAGTACCATGCTGTTTTGATGACAGTAGCTTTGTAGTATTGTTCAAAGTCCGGGATTGTGATTCCTCCTACGTTGTTCTTCTTTCTCAAGATTGTGGTGGCTATTCGTGGCCCTTCTTGCCCTCTTAAGTTCCAAGTCATCATACGTTTTCCTTAGCTCAGATGGTTTTACATACCTTAGTTTCCTTTTGCCTCTGAACTTCTCATGCATGTGGGGCTCTCTGACTCATGCGTGCCCATATGTATGTACATAATTAAATTTGGTTATTTTCAGGCCCTGGCTGGTGGCACAGTAGATAAGGTGCTGGCCTGCAAACTCAAAGGTCGCTGGTTCGATTCCCAGCCAGGGCACATAACCAGATTGTGAGCCAGGTCTCCAGCCAGGTCCATATCTGGAGGCAGTTAAAAGGCAACCATACATTCATGTCTCTCTCCCTCTCTGCCTCTCTCCCTTCCCCCCTCTCTAAAAATAGTAAATAAAATCTTTAAAAATAAATAAATAAATTTGGTTATTTTCTCTTGTTCATCTTTTTCATGTAGGTTTCATTATTAGGCCAGTGAAAAGGACCTATAAGGTAGAGGGAAGTTTCTTCCTCCCCCACAACCTCCTCAAATCAGAAAGGCTCAGGAATTGCTCTCAGGATATCTTTCCTTTTTGATAAATTCAGAACATATATATTTTTTAAATCTCTGGTATCTTTCTTCTGTGACTTAAGAATAGTGATAGAAGCTAAATTCAAATATAATTTCAAATATTTCTTAAAAGCACTCCTACTAGTTACAATACTATATTTCTCTACTACATTTAAAGTTAATGACTATTCTGAGGACTACCAGTCATTACAATGCTTGAATTAAAAAAAAGAATTTGATTCGATTCCCCAGCCAGGGCACATAACAAGGTTGCAAGCCAGGTCTCTAGTCAGGTCTGTGGCTGGAGGCAGGTGAAAAGCAACCATACATTGATGTCTCTCTACCTCTCTGCCTCTCTCTCTTTCCCTCTTTCTAAAAATAATTAAAAATAAAATCTTAAAAAAAAAAAAAAAAAAAAAAAAAAAAAAAAAAAAAAAAAAAAAAAAAAAAAACTGCACCTCTAAAAAAAAAAAAAGAATTTTAAGTTCATGTGAAGAAGATCTTAATTCAAGAGAAAAGTAAAAAGCCTCTGAAGCATTTTATATAAAACTTTTATTTCATTTACTTATATGAAAAGTAGCTCTTAGGCTACAAATTAGAAGACATTTCAAGAAACTAACAGAAGAGAAACTAGGAAAAAATTCCATTTACTATAGCAACAAGAAAAATAAAGTACCTAGGAATAAACTTAACCAAGGATGTAAAAGACTTCTATTCAGAAAACTATAAAACACTGAAGAAATAAATTGAGGAAGGTACAAATAAATAGAAGCATATACTGTGTTCATAAACTCAAAAAATTAACATCATTAAAATGTCCATGCTACCCAAAGCAATCTATCAATTAAACAAAATTACTATTAAAATATCAATGGCATATTTCACAGATCTAAAACAAATATATCAAAAATTTATATGGAATTGAAAAAACAAATAATTTAAGCAATCTTGAGAAAGAAGAACAAAGTTGAAGAGATCACAATACCTGATATCAAACTATACTAAAGGCCACTGTAATCAAAACAGTCTAGTACTGGCATAAGAACAGACATATAGATCGATGGAACAGAATAGAGAGCCCAGGAATAAACCCATGGCTCTATGGTCAATTAATATTTGACAAAATGGGCATGAGCATACAATGAAGTAAAAATAGCCTCTTCAATAAATGGCATTGGGAGAACTGGACTGGTACCTGCAAAATAAAATAAAATAAAACTAGACCACCAACTTACATCATACATCAGAATTTACTCAAAATGGGTAAAAGACGTAAATATAAGCCCTAGAGGAAAACCTTGGCAGTAAAATTTCAGATATCCCACATAGCAATATTTTTGCCAATGTATATCTCCTAGGTTAAGGGAAATAAAGGAAAAACAAAACCAAAAACAAATGGCACTACATCAAACTAAAAGGTTTCTGCGCAACTAAAGAAACAATCATCAAAATGAAAAGGGAACTGACCATATGGGAGAACATATTTGCCAATGATATCTCAGACAAGGGTTTGATCTCCAAAATATATAAAGAACTTACCTGGTTCAACACCAGGAAGATAAACAATCCAATTAAAAAAAGGGAAAAGGACCTAACAGATACTTCTATAAGGACAGCATACAGAGAGCCCCATAGACATATGAAAGGATGCTCAACATCCCTAGCCATCAGAGATGCAAATTAAAACCACAATGAGATACCACCTCACATAAGTCAGAATGGCCATCATTAACAAATCAACAAACAAGTAAGTGCTGGTGAGGACAGGAGAAAAGGGAACCCTAGTGCAACTGTTGGTGGGAATGCGGACTGGTGCAGCCACTGTGGAAAACAGTATGGAATTTTTCCTCAAAAAACAAAAAATAAAACTGCCTTTTGACCTAGTGATTCTACTGCTGGGAATATACCTGAAGAACCCTGAAACACCAATTCATAAGAACCTATGTACCTCTATGTTCATAGCAGCACTATTTATAATAGTCAAGTGCTAGAAACAACCTAAGTACCCATCAGTAGGTGAGTGGATCAAAAAACTATGATACATTTACTTAATAGACTACTACACAGCAGTAAGAAAGAAAATACTACCTTTTGCAACAGGATGATTGGAACTGGAGAATATTAGGCTCAGTGAAATAAGCCAATTGGTGAAAGACAAATATCATACGATCTCACTTAGAAGAGGAACCTGATGAACAAGATGAACTAACAAACAAAATGAGAATCACAGGCATGGAAACATGCAACAGACAGGCAACAGTTGGAGGTGGGGAGCTATGGTGGAAAGAGGAGGAAAGGACTAGACAAATAACATGTATAAATTGTTGGGGGATCCCCTGCGAAAGTGTTGAGGCTTGGAGCCCCATGCAGGTCAGGCAGAGGAAACGAAGCCTGTAAGACCTGACAAGAAAAGTGGGAAAGTTGGGTGCATACATGCCTCGATGCTATAGCCAGTGAGCCCTGGTGGAAATTGAGCCATGAGAAAATACTTTAGCCCCCTTTAAGCCTGGCCTGTTCTTTCATCTTGCTTAATCCTCCTATTGTACCAAAAGCAGAGGTTTTTAAATTTTGAATGCACATCCTGACCTGAGTGAGATCTCAGTGTTCCTTCATTTGTTATTCCTGAATAATATCCATTTTCCTGTAGTTAGCACTATTTAGCATTGATTGACAAGCTACATGCCTTTAAGTATACTGCATTCAATAAAAGATCTGGGAGAAGGACAAACCTGGCTTTTGTCTCTCAAGACACTAGCCGGCCTTCCCCCTCTTGTACAAGCTGCCTGGGAAGTATTCATTTCATCTGCAGCACTAAGGGATCTCTGCAGGTTGGGGGTCGCCCACAATAAATGACTCATGTATAGGCACAACGGCATGGGTATTGACTGTGGGATTGGGTGAGAGGGTGGCAGGGATAGTGCCTGTCTGTTGTCATTTTTAAAACATACTTTAAAAGACATATATACTTTATTCTAAGAATTGTCAAGATAATGTTTTTTTTTAAGCACTATTTTCTTTCTCTAAACATGTTTCTGATTTAAAAAGTAATACTTCTGGCCAGGTAGGTCAGTTGGTTGGAGCATTCTCCTGACATGACAAGATTGTGGTTTGATCCCTGGTCAGGGCACATACGAGAATCAGCCAATGAATACCTTGGCTGGCATAGCTCAATGGACTGAGCACCAAACTGTGAACTTAAAGTCCACCAGTTCAATTCCTAGTCAGGGTCCATACCTACATTGCTGGCTGGGTTCCCAGTTGGGGGTGTATGAAAGGCAACCAACCAATGTGTATCTTGCACACTGATGCTTCTTTACCTCCTTTCTCCTCTCTCTAAAAGTAAATTAAAAAAATAAGGTCTTAAAAAATATTATAAACACTTAAAAACTGAAGTGGAATTTTAAAAATTTTATTTATTATTTTCAGAGAGAGTGGAAGGGAAGGAGGCAGAGTGGGAAAGAGACAGCAATGTATGGTTGCCTTTCATCTGCCTCCAGCTATTGACCTGGCTGGAGACCTGGCTTACAACCTGGTTATGTGCCCTGGCTGGGAATTGAACCAGTGACCTTTGGGTTTGCAGGCCAGTGCCTTATCCACTGTGCCACCAACCAGGCTTTAAATTGGAATTTTTAAAAAAGGCTTCTCTTTTTGAAAGCAGTTTTAAATTTACAACAAATTTGAGAGGGAGATACAGAGATTTCCTATATACTCCTTGTCCTTGCGTCTCCCATTATCAGTATCACTCACCAAAAATGGTACATTTTTTACCAAGGATAAACCAATATTGATTTATCATAATCACTCCAAGTCCATTGTTTGCCTTAGGATTTACTCTTGGTTTTGTGCATACTAGGGTTTAAACAAAAGTATAGTGACGTATAACTATCATTTTAATATCATATATTTTCATTGTCCTAAAAGTTATCTGTGCTCTGCCTATTCATCTCTCTCATTCCCCACAATCATAGATCATTTTGTTGTTTCCCTCATTTTCTCTTTTCCAGAATATCATATCGTTGTAATCATACAGTGTATAGATTGACTTCTTTCACTTAGTAATATGTGCCTATGTTTCATCCATGTTCTTTCATGGCTTGATAACTCATTTCCTTTTAGCACCAAATAATATTCCACTGTCTGGTGTACCACAGTTTATTTATTCATTCACCTACTGAAGGAAATTTTGGTGGCCTCCAAGTTTTGGTATTTATGATTAAAGCTGCAGTAAGCATTTTATGCAGGTTTTCACATATGCAGATGCTGCCGACTCCTTTGGGTAAATACCAAGGAGAGAGATTGCCAGGTCGTATGGTAAAAGTATGTTTTGTTTTGTAAGAAATCACCAAACTTCCAGAGATGCTCTGCCATTTTGCATCCCTGCTCAAAATGTATGAGCATCACTGTCACTCCACATCCTCACCAGTGTTTGGTTGTCAGTGTTCTAGATTTTGGACATTTTAAAGGTATGTAGTGGTATCACATAGTTGTTTTCATTTGCATTTCCCTGATGGCATATGATGAGACACATTTTTTCCATGTGTTTTTTTGCCATCTGTGTATCTTCTTTGGTGAGGTGTTTGTAAAGCTCTTTCATCTGTTATTTTTTTTAAATCAGGTTTGTATTCTTATTGTTGTTTATCAGTTTTGCATAACAGTACTTTATCAGACATATCTTTTGCAAATAGTTGATCTAAGTCTGTGATTTGATTTCTCATTCTCTTGACAGTGTCTTTCACATAAATGCTTTAAATTTTAATGACGTCCACTTTATCAATTATTTTCTTCATGGGTCATGTTTTATGTAAAAAGTCATCACCGTACCCAAGGTCATTTAGATTTTCTCCAGATGTTATATTCTAGGAATTTTATAGTTTTTTTATTTTACATTTAGGGCTCTGATCCATTTCAGTTGTTTTCTGTGAAGGGTGTAAAGTCTGTGACTAGATTCATATGTTTTGCATGTGCATATTCAATGGTCCTCGTATTGCTTGTTGAAAAGACTTTGTTTCATTGTACATTTGTTTGTTTGCCAAGGATCAGTTGACTAACATGATGTGGGTCTATTTCTAGGCTTTCTATTTTGTTTATTGGTCTATTTGACTATTCTTTCACCAATACCATAGTGCCTTGATTGCTGCAGCTTTAGAGTAAGTCTTAAAGTTTATTAGTATCAGTTCTTTGACTTTGTTCTTCTCCCTCAATATTGTTGTTGATTATTTTGCTTCTTGCTTCTCCCTGTAAACTTGAGAACCCTTTGTCAATATCCAAAAAAGAACTTGCTGGGAATTTGATTGGGATGACATTGAATCTATATATCAAATTGGGAAGTGGGAAGAACTGCCCTGTTCGGGGTGACTCAGTTGGTTGGAATGTTGCCCTGAAACTGGAAGGTTGTGGGTTTGATTCCCAGTCAGAGCACATACCCACCTACATTATGAGTTTGATCCTGGTCCTGACTGTCCATTCTTCTTTCTCTCTCATTACTGTTTCTCTCTTTACTTTTCTCTCTGTCTCTCTCTCTCTGTCTCTCTCTCTCTCTTTCTCTTGCTCTCTCAAAGCACTGGGAAAGTGTTTTCAGGTGAGGATTTAAAAAAATGTGGAGAACTGACATCTGGGAAATACTAAATCTTCCTATCCATGAGCATGGAATAACTCTCCATTTATATAGTACTTCTTGGATTCATTAATCGTTTTTTGTAGTTTTCCTCATATAGATCCTATATGTGGTTTGTAAAATATATACCTTATCATTTCATTTTGGGAGTTCTAATGTACATGGTATTGTGATGTTTTAAATTTTATTTATTTATTTTTAGAGAGAGAGGAAGGGAGGGAGAAAGAGAGGGTGAGAAACATTGATGTGAGAAAGAAACATTGATCAGTTGTTTCTGGCAGAAACCTTGACCAGGGATCAATCCAACCCAAAACCCAGAGATATGCCCTGACCAGGAATCAAACTGGTGACTCTTCACTCTGTGGAACAATGCCCAACACATAAGCCACACTGGCCAGGGTGGTGTTGTGTTTTTAATTTCAAATTCCATTTGTTCATCACTGGTATATAGGAAAGCAATTGACTTTTGTATGTTAACTTTGTATCCTTCAACCTTGCTATAATTGTTTATTAGTTCTAGAATTTTCTTCATAGGCAGTTATGTCATACGTAAACAAAGAGTTTTTTCTTTCACAAGCTGTATGCTTGTTACTTCCTCTTCTTGTCATATTGCATTAGTGTCTTAGTTCTTTTAGGCTGCAATAACAAAATTACCATAGATTGGCTTATAAACAACAGAAATTTGTTTTTCACAGTTCTGGAGGCCAGGAAGTCTAAGATCAAGTTTCCAGTATATTTTTTATCCAGTGAGGCTTACTCCCTGGTTCATAAATGGCCATTTTCTCTGTGCCCTTACATGGAGAAAGGGAGTGAGGGAGCTCTGTGGGGTCTTTTACAGGGGCACTAATTTCATTCATGATGGCTTCACCCTCATGACCTAATCACCTCTAAATCCCATTACCTTGGTCATTAGGTTTCAACATGTGAATTTGAGAGGACACAAACATTTAGTTTATAGCAATTAACTAGGACTTCCAGCATAATTTTGAAAAAGAGTAGTGAGAAAAGACAACCTTGCCTTATTCCTGGTTTTAGCAGGGAAGCTTCTACTTTCTCACCACTAACTATGATGTTAATTGTAGATTTTTTTTTGTAGATATTTTCATCAAGATGAGGAAGTTTTCTCTATTCCTAGTTTGCTGTATTCACTTTATTTTAAAATTTATATGCCGCTAACAATTAGCTTGTTGAACACAATTTAGGATTGCTCAGTGAAGGTGTTTTGTCTTCAGGATATATAGCCAAAATACTATATCTTCAAATCTTTTGAAATAATTCCTCTCTTTGTTGTTATCTACCAACTACTTACATAGATTCATTTGTTTGTTTGTTTTTAATTTTAGGGATAGTATCCTTTTAAGTTAATTTTAAGATTATGTAAAATTTTTACATGAATCTGCAGTCAAAACCAATAAAATAAAATACACAGAGAAATCTGTTTGCTTTCCTTTCCTCAGTCTGTTCTGTTATTCACTATAGGTAACCTAGGTAATCATTTAAATTAATTTTTGGTTTGTCTTTCCATTGTTACTTTTATATATAGAACAAGTTATAGGTATATACATTTATATACCCCCCACCTTTAAAAACAAAACAGGGCCTACTGTACATACTATTTTACGCCTTGCTTTTTTCACTTGACAATGTGTTCTGGCAGTCACTTAACTATATGCAGAATTCTTAAAATTAAAACTATACTGTTTCTCAGTGGACTGAGCACCGGCCTGCATGACCCAAGTGTTGCTGGTTCAATTCTCAGCCAGGGCACATACCTAAGTTGCAAGCCAGGTCTCCAGCCAGGTGCCCAGCTGGAGGCAGGTGAAATGCAACCATACACCGTTGTTTCTCTCCCTTTCTTCCTCCCTCCTTTCCCCTCTCTCTAAAAATAATGAATAAAATCTTTTTAAAAAACCAAAAAAAAAAAAAAAAAAAACCGAACTATACTGTTTCTTCCTTGGCCCGTGTGGCTCAGTTGGTTGGAGCATTGTTCCCTATACCCAAAGACTTGGGGTTTAAATCTCAGTCAGGGCACATACCTAGATTACAGGTTCATCCCACAGTCAGGGCATGTATGGGAGGCAACCAACTGATGCTCCTCTCTTCCTCTTTTCCCCTTCCTCTCTCTCTAAAATCAATAAACATATATTTTTAAAAAGCTGTACTGTTTCTGGTGAAAAGTTATTAAAATTGCAAGGCTGTACCATTCCCCTGAGGATAGGCATTTCTGTTGTTTCCATCACTTTACTGTAATAGGTGTTAAAATGAATAGCCTTGAGCATATGTTATTTCATATTTTTGCCAGTGTATTTTTGTTATAGATTCTTAAAATTGTATTGCTAGGTCAAAAGGTAAATGCATATGTATTTACTCCATACTCATCAAACTACACCCTCTTCTCCCTCCCTCCAGCCCTGGTAACCACAGGAATGCAAAGTTTTTTAAAAACCACAAAAAAGAAACCAAAAACTGATGAATCTTGGTATCTTTATGCCTGTATCTCTGTGTTTTTAAAGGTTTTTTAAAGAGTTTATTATTATTATTATTATTAGAGAGAGAGGAGAAGGGATAGAGGCAGAGAGGGAGCGAGATATCAACGTATAGTTGCCTTTCACCTGCCTCCAGCTACGGACCTGGCTGGAGACCTGGCTTGCAACCTGGTTACGTGCCCTGGCTGGGGAATCAAACCAGTGACCTTTTGGTTTGCAGGCTGGTGCCTTATTCACTGTACCACCCGCCAGGGCCCTGAGTCTCTGTGTTTTGAGAATGATAACATGATAACTTTTTTCAATAGCCAAGCTTTTTAAAAAAAGAAAAAGATTTTATTTATTTTTAGAGAGAGAGGAAGGGATGGAGAAAGAGAGGGAAAGAAACATCAATGTGAGAGAGAAACATCTAACAGTTGCCTCCTGGGATTGAGCCTGCAACCCAGGCCTGCACTCTGACCAAGAAACAGACCGGGGACCTTTCATGTCACAGGACGAAGCCACATCTGTCAGGGTAGCAAGTTTTATTGAATTAATGTTTGTAAGTCTAGTTTTGGCTTAATTCATGCAACTCCACCATCAGAAGTTAACTGGTATTACACTTTGATACATTTCATTCAGTTTTCCTCTCTTCTTTCCTCTCCCTCCTGTCCCCTCATCCCCCAGAAAGCCCCTGTATATATTGTAGTCAGTATGTGTTCATAGATATGCTATGTACCACTCTCTTTCAATTGTATAGTCTGTAATTTTACAATAAGTTTCTACTTTTTAAAGTATTTTATAATGGCTGTTAAATATTCTTCAAAAACACTATATTAGGATGAATTCATATTCTATCATATGAAAAACCTTTATTTTTTTATTGTTGGATACTTAGGTTGCTTCTCACTTGTTTTTGCTCTTTGCTAAGGACCAACTTTGTGTATAAACCTTGTCTGATTATTATTATTATTATTATTTTTTAGAGCTATTTCCAGAAACAGGTTACTCTCTGAAAGGGTGTGTGGTCTGTATTGGAATTCACCATTCTATTATATGTGGTCTCAAGAGCTGGAGAAATCACCCAGATTCACATGCTCCCTGGTACGTGTAGTTACTTTTCCTTCTAGTCATAGAAGGGTACCCACTTTTATCACAAAGAAGAAATCCTTTTACCCACCAAACATTTGCAGCAACCTTTTGTCACTAGATTAGGATGACACCAGAAGATGTGGCTAAATTGAGACCAACACTAGGGCACAGTTAATTGATATGCACAACTTATCCTTAGGAAGTGAACTAATTTCTGAATCTATTCACATTCTGTCATATCCCCTCATTTCTCAGCACATTCAACTGAGGCCCTTTTAGACATGACTCAGATTTATGTTTTTGATATATTAATTTTGAAAGAGTGTAGGACATTAGTAGATTTGGTGATGAACTCAATGCCCCAGTTATCTAACATAATTAGGAACACATTATTCTGTACAAATGAGCTTTGCAGATCATTGAGGCTAACTAGTTAATGTAGCAGAGTTTTTGGTGCAAAAGTTCTAATACTGAGAACAGATGTCCTAGCTTTTGAATTATAATGGACTTACCAGTATAAATAAAATTTTCCCTGTGCAAGAAATTGGGAAATGCCTTGAAAGAAAAGTCTTTCTCCATACTTTTATGTGGGTTATTTTATCCCCCACTGTTCATGGGAGACTCTCAGAAGAAAGAAAATGTTTTTTAACCCCATGTTGTAGAGAGCCTGAAACCCATAATCTGTGTGGACAAGCCCTGGCACATGCTGGGGGCTCAAGAGGAGAGTCAGGCCTTGCCTTGAGGAACTCACTCCCGTGGGGACAGTGACTCAGAGGGAGGCAGATGAATGGCCTGATTCCTTAGGTTTTCATAGCGGGAGACAGAGGTTTGACACCATATAGAAATGAAGTTGAATCTGGGCACCCACAATTCTTGGTTCGTAGCTTTTCTGAGCCTCAGGGTTTTTTTTTTCCCTGTGAAATGGGGATACCAGGAGTCTGAGGTTGTGATAAGAACAGGCATCTGGTGCTCTTGGCACATGATAGCTGGTATCATAATGTGACCATTATTAGTTGCCTTTACTTTTCCTGGAGCTTGGCCATGGAGATGAAAGGAGTCTAGGTTTCACTCTCAGAAGCAGTTATGGCTAGAAATCACAGAAATTGATGACGTTGGGTAGGGACAAAGGGGAGAACAGATGTGTACCACAACTGTCATCTGTCAATGCTGAGCGATCACTGTGTGTCTTCCTCCCCTCACAGGAACCTTGGAGGACGTCTTACTCCTCTTCACCAGATGAGAAGCCTGAGGTAGAAAGGGTGAGGGGTGTGGGGCTGGTTCCCCTCTTGCACTATTTCAGCTCTTTTACCAGAACCCACTGTGTGATCTTGGCAAATCTTTGACCCCGTCAGTTTCCCGATGGAAGTGGTGGTGGGGAACAATGCAAAGAGCTGATTTCTAGAGGTGTCAGGAGCGCCAAGTTCCCTACATTTAAAGTGTTTAAAGTAATTTCCGTACTTCCCCTCCTTTTGGACGCCCAGGTGAGCGCTGGGAAGGGGCTCCGTTAATGATATTAAACGGAGCACCCTTTTTGCGAACTGGCTCAGGGACTTGACCTGTGCAAAACTCCTTTCCTCCTTGATTCCCCCAAACCCTCATCCGAGACATTCTGGGCCGGATTGTCATTCTCGGCCTGACCATTCCTTTTCTTGGCGCCCCAGGGGCCTGACCTTACAGGGCTCCGCCCGGTCCTGCGGGAAGGTGAGGGCAGGGGCGGGTATGGGCGGGACGTGGGGGGAGGGGGCTCAGCCTGGGCTTGGAGCCTGCACTAGCCCGCCACCACGGGCTTGGTGACTGCGCTGGCCCGCGAGATCGTCCCACACCTGCCACCATCCTGTGGGTCAGCTGCCGCTGTGCCAGCCAGTAATGCTGCCGCTGCTGCTGCTACTGGCGCCCGGACTCCTGCCTAGCGCAGGTGAGTGAGGCATGGGCCCCTGGAGAACCAAGGAGTTCCTGGGACTCCTTCAGCCCGCGTCTCCTGGCCGAGGATTCCTGCTCCCCACCCCTTTGCAAGGACTCCAACTTACCAGCCCTTTTCAAGGTCCCAGGAGCTCTGCGGCCCCGCACCCTCCTTTCTCCGTTTCACTGACAGGTTTCTTGCCAGACTTCCAAGAGCTCCCACTCATTCACTCCTCCCAGGAACCCAAAACTAACCCACCTCTTCTTCAGGGGCTCAGTGTCCTCCCCAGGCATCCCCTCCACTCACGGTGACCCTCTTCAGGGACCAGACCCTCCCAGTTCACCTGGATCGGAGTTCAGTGAACTGACTTCACCCATTTCTGGGGTATCTGAGACTGGGAGAAGCAGGGGAAGAAGGAACCAGACCTACCTGGGGTCAGGAAAGAACATAAGGTTGCTTCTGACCCATCCCTGGAGAGGTCCCATCCGTAATTGCCCATTTCTGGGGTGCGCAGGCACACCACTCACAGGGAAATACACAGATACCTCACCTGGACACTTAGGTTCAGGGCTCATGGACAGCTCACACACAGACACAAGCAAAGATACCCCAAGGAAAACACACACACACACGCACGCACGCACGCACGCACGCACGCACGCACGCACATGCACAGGCACAGGCAGGCCCATAGGAAGATAGGAAACCTGGACAGCCTTGGCACTCCCCAGTGAGGCTGCCGTGGGCAGACAGAGCAAACAGACCCCAGAATGACCTGCCCCACCTAAGCTGGCCTGGAGGGAGTGTTTTCCTTGGTTCCAAACCCAGTGCTGGGTGTCTACCCCATGCTTGGGTTTATCCACAGGGCTGTGCTCAGGACCCTGAAATGCCAGAGTGTAGTTGGGTCTCGGAGGGGGACCTCTGGGCACAGCTGTGGGGTATATAGGATTAAGACTGGGTTCCTGTCAGGTATGCTTGGACTGGGGCCAGGTGGACGCAGCAGTTAAGGGACCTTTCCTGGAAGCCCACTGTGTACCAGGAGATCTGAAACTGTCTATGGCAGAGATCTGTCCTCGAAGACCTCCCAGGCTTGAGGGTCACGCCTATAAGCAGATGGCAGTACAGTGTGACAAGGGCCTCTGTGGTCACCAGAGGGTGAGGCAGACTTTAGCAGGTGACGGATGAACTAGGTGAGGATGGTGTGAGAGCATTTGCAGCATGGGGTATAATCGATGGGAAATTAAACTGGAACACAGGAAATGATGGACAGAGTCCATGTGGTGAGCACAGAGAGGACGCTGCAGAGGAGGGAGGGGTTGGCTCCTGCCAGGCTCTGGACTGCAATGAGGTCCCTGAGTTTTAGCTGGAGGGAGGTGGGAGCCCCGGGAGGTTTCAGGCAGAGAGGTGGGCAGCTGGGAGCCGCACTTGGAGAGCAAGAACTGCTCATCCAGAAAGAAAGGTGAAACATTTAACTCTAAACTCGTTTTTGTACATTTTGTTTTGCATCTCACTCATCTCTAGACCCCCTACATGACTATGCTGCTTTCTTTCTCCACTGCGAAAAAACAAAATTGGATTTAATTTTGTTTCTGTACTCTTAAAAAAAAAAATCAGTGTCACAAAAATTGGTTCCAGAGAAAAGGACACAAAAGAGACACGATGACCAAATACAAAGCATACATACATCTCTGTGCTGGCAGCCCCGGAGCAGAGGCGGGCAGGCTCGCAGGGCTCAGGCAGGCCTGGGCTGGAGCTTCTGCTCTGAGGCTCCCCAGCCCTGTGACCTGGGAGGGGTCCTTTCACCCCTCTTCGTCTTAGTCCCCCATCTGTAAATGGGATGACAGCTGCCCACAAGACAAGGAGGCTATGCCAGTGGCAACAGGTGAAGCCTGGTGCAGGGTGAGGTTCGAGGGACTGCATCTCTTACTGTTGCTCAGACTTGTGTTTGACCAACGGCCAGGGAGTAGCCCATTGCCTTCACCAGAAGGGGCGGTTGGTCTGGGAGTCTCTGATGCCCAGGTTACAGTGGGTTTGGAGATGCCTGGCTTTGAGGGTGGCCTCCACCTGCTTGGTGTCCCTTAGGTCTGTCACCTGACAGACCTCCTTCCCTTGCTGCTATTGGGTAAGGAGGAATGAACACAGGAGTCAGAAGCCTGGGTTGGAGCCCTCAATCAGCCAGGTTCTTGTTGGCATGTGACTGCAGGCGTCACCCTTACTGCCCATGCCTCTTCTTTCTCACCTGTGACAGGTAGGTTTTTCAATGGCACCTGCTATGCACTGCTGTGTGTCAGAGCCATGACTGGACTTGGGCCATAGGGTCTCCCTGTGTGGGAGGAAGCTGTTCCAGGGCAGTGAAAGTAACAGGAGATGCAAAGGGTCCTGAACCAGAGACTTGACAGAAGTGGTGGTGGTAGTGGGGGTGGTGGTGGAAGAACCAGGGACAGAGGAGCCCTCCTGGGAGGCAGACACCCTGTTTAACTCATCTCTGATGTAAAGTGCTCATCAAAGGCAACTGAACAGACATTTGATGTCTAACGTAGACTCTGAGTGTGTCTGGAATTGACAAGGGTAGGCGATTGGGAATCACGGCATTCCAGGAAAAGGGACCAATCTATGCAAAGGCCCAATGGTGTGATCTTTCAGATGCTGTGACTCTGTCTTGTTTTCTCTTTCATGGCTGCCTTGAGGATATTGTAATAATAGTTAGAGTTTGTTACGTGCCAGGTGCTTTACATGTATGATCACATTTTATTCTATCAAAATGAGGTATGCTTATCCCCCTATTTTAGTATTTTTTTCTTACTCTTTTAAGTAATATGAATTGCATTATTACCAAACACATGCAAAAATACATTTTTTACTTTTTTTTTTCTCCCCCTGTTTTATAGATTAGGAAAACAAGGCACAGAGAGCTTGAATGCTGTCTAAGGTCACAAAGCTAGGAAGTAGGAGGAGCAGGATTCAAACCCAGGCAGTCATCCAGACTCTTCTCAGGCCAATGGCCTTTCCCAGGGCCCAGGGCCAAGGCGGACCTGACCTTCAGGCTCTAACACTTGTTTCCCTCCAGCCTCCTGGAAGTCACATGTGCACCGACGTGGACTTGTAGAATTGGCAGAAACCATAAACTGTGTTGGCCCCCGCATCCCCCTGGCCTATATTAGCTACGGCTGCTACTGTGGCCTGGGTGGCCAGGGTCAGCCCCTGGATGCCATTGACCGGTGAGTTCTTGCCTGGGCCAGGCTAAAAGGTCTTCCATCCTCTTGGGTAGTTAAGGCCTATGAGGAAATAGCACAGGGTACTACCCTGCAGGCAGATAGCCTCCAGGGTGACATACCAATAAGGCCAGACCCTAGTGCTGGCTGTTCCCTCAATCGGCTATGGGAAGATTACTTTGGCTAAAAAAATTTAACAAAGTTGATCAGACTTGAAGTGCACCGGGACCTGTTCTGAGAATGCCTTTTTAATCCTCACAACGATCCAATTACAAAAGTGAGAAAGCTGAGGCACAGGAAGTTTAAGTAACTTGTCTGGACCACAGAGAGAGTAAAGGGTAGGGGCTGGGATTTGAACCTCAGCCGTCTTGCTGGGTTCATGGCCCTAATCAGTGCTCTCTGCTACCATGTGAGAAGTGCCTGTTCTGTGGAAGGCTGTGAACTTCTATCTTTCCACGATTACTTCTTTACCCTCAAGGCCATCCTTAGAAGCAGGCACAGTAGCTATCCCTGTTTTATGGACAAGGGCCATAAGACTCAAGGAGGCACAGCCACTTACCCGTTTCCACACAGCTAGTAGGTAGCAGGGGACAAAATTTGATTGTTTTTTCCCTTGGTTGGAGGATGCGATGGTCATGAACAGTCTTTACTCAGTCTTGCAGCTTCAAGGCTCCTGCTGGCCACGTCCTCCATAGTCTGGTTGTCTGGTTCCTGTAACTTTCCAGGTGCAGATCAAGCATTATCCCCTCTAAGAAGCCTTTCCTGAAGGCTGGCTGGGCATAGCACTGCCTCTGGCTTCCAGAGTCCTGTCCTTACCACTTTTCACTGTGTATGTGGGGGTAGCATGTCTGCTTCCCCCACCAGACTGGGAGCTCCTGGAGGACAGAGCAGAATCTGGCTGCCCTGTACCTGCCAGACTCAGCTGAGGGGTCCATGCAGAGCGGAGCTACTGGCTGGATGGAGACCATACCAATGAATGAATGAATAATAGTCATGTTTAGGGACATTTGTGGGTGTTTAGGGACATTTTTCAACAGTAAATTATTATTATTATTATTATTATTATTATTATTATTATTATTAAGATCCTATGATGTGGCAGGCCCTGGGATGAACTGGATGCTGTGACACTGAGGAAAAAGACAAAGAGGAGGACTGAGGTTAATCTTGCTAATGAAGGTCTTGTTATGAACCTGCCCTGAAGGAAGGAACCTGGTTTTATGAGAGGGTGTAAAAAGGAGACCTTCACAGCCTGATGACATTCTGGGAAATGAGGCTGATGCTCAGGCTGGAACTAAAAGAGGAAGAGTTTGTCTTGGGCAGAGGGCACAGGCGGGAGGCAGGCTCACTCTTGCAACAGAGAGGAGACAGGCTCTGTTGGAGCTCAGAGATTCAGAGAGTGAAGCAGGCAGGCCCAGGCTCGAGCATATCTGGGGATGGAGGCAGTGCAGGCACATTGGGGTCAGCAGAATTATTTCCCAGGATAGGAGTCTCAGGGACAAAGTTTGGACCAGAAGATGCTCGCCCATAGTCCTGGCTTGGGAAGGTAGCCAGGAGGGCAGCCCTGTCTTGACCCACCAGCTGGTCTGCCTGCCTGCCATCCGTAGGTGCTGTCATCGTCATGACTGCTGTTACCATCATGCCACAGAGGAGGCTGGCTGCAAGGCCAAGCTGGAGCCCTACTCATGGAAATGCATCAATCAGCGCATTGAATGTGGTGAGTACCCTGCAACACCCACACCAACCTCACCCAGAGGGCCAGGGACATGCATCCTGGTTGTAATAACTTAACACTGCTTCTGGCTCCATAGACCACTCTTTGGGTTTATCTAATATAAGTCATTTTTAATCCTGAATACTTAAAAAATAAAGAAAGAAACCGATTTTTGTTGCTGTCTGGACAAAAACTGAAGAAGATAGAAAGTGACACCAGATATAAACAACCTAAATGTCCATCAGATGGGCCTGGGGATATATACCCATGACGTATCCTCACCGTGGGAGACTGTGCAGCCTGAAGAAAAGGCAAGTTAAGGAAGGACAAGGAAAGATATGGAATGAGGAAGAAACCGTAGAATTCAATAAAGCACTATTGTGTTAAAAAAGAAAAAAAAAACACAACAACTTGTAAATAGAACCAGACTACTTTCCATGGCTACATGTAAACATACACAAAGCTCAGAAGAATGTGAAGATACACTCCAGACTGGGGATGGCTGTGATTATTTCCAGGGACAGGATTGGGTTGAGGGGAAGAATGAGAAAAAGTGATTTTATGTTCTTTGCAATGTTTCCATTTTTTACAAAGAGAATGTCTTTGTGAGTTGTGAATTAAAAGTTAAAGAGAAAAGGAAAATAAAACCTCATATGATCTCTGCAAATTACTTTGACATGCATCAAAACCAAATAAAATAAAAATGTGGATGGATGAGATTACCTTCTGGTGGATGGTATTTTATTAGTGGGGGTGACTAGTGTATCTCATTGTGGGTTTGATTTGCTTTTCCTTAATGACATTGAACATCTTTTCATGTACTTGTTGGCAATTTTTACATCTTTGGAGAAATGTTTATTCAAGTCTTTTGCTAATTTTTTGTTTTTAATTTTATTGTTGTTGTATTACATCCATCCCCTTTTTGTTCCCCTCTGTCCCCCCTTTTGCTAATTTTTAACTGAATTGTCTTTATTGTTGAGTTGTAAGAGTTTTTTGTATGTTCTGGGTACTGTATCCTTATCAGATGTATGATTTACAAACATTTTTATAATAACATTTCTATGTACAGAAGTTGCAATTTTGAGAAAGCCCAATTTTTCTATTTTGTCTTGTTTTTTTTTTTTTTTAAAGATTGTATTTATTATTTTTAGAGAGAGGGGTAGGGAGAGAGACATCAATGTATGGTTGCCTTTCAGCTGCCTCCAAACATGGACCTGGCTGGAGACCTGTCTTGCAACCTGGTTATGTGCCCTGGCTGGGAATTGAACCAGCGACCTTTGGGTTTGCAGTCCGGCACCTTATCCACTGTGCCACCAGCCAGGGCTCTATTTTGTCTTTTTTAAATCATGTCCATGGTGCTAAGAAGCCATTACTAGATCCAAGGTCATGAAGATCTACCCCTATTTCTAATAGTTTCATCATTCGAATTCTTATGTCTAAGAATTATGTCCACTCTGAGTTTATTTTATTTTTATTTTTAGAGAGGGGAAGGGAGGGAGAAAGAGAGGGAGAGAAATGTCAATGTGAGAGAAAAACATCAATTGGTTGATTGCTTGTCATTTGCACCCCAACCTGGGACTGACCAAATCCACAACCCAGGCATGTGTCTAACGGGCAATTGAACCTAACAAACTGAGCTACACCATCCAGGGCTTTAATATATTTTTTAAATATTTTAAATTGATTTTTAGAGAGAGAGAGAAATATGTTGTTCTCTTGATTTATGTATTCATTGGTTGTTTCTTGTATGCACCCTGACCAGCGACCTTGGTTGGCATATTGGAATGATGCTCTAATCAACTTAGCTACCCAGCCAAGGGTGAGTTATGATGTGTGGTAGGGGTCCAACTTCATTCTTTTTCATGTGGATATCCAGCTGTCCCAGTACCACTTGTTGAAGAGACTCTTCTTTCCCTTGTTGAAAATCTCTTGGCTCTAGATGGATGACCTTTCTGGTCTTCAGTGTCCTTACCTTGAATGTGGAATTTGCAGAGATGAAAAATGGGTTTATAGTGTGATAAACAGATTGGACAGGGGTTATTACTCTCACCCACCTCCTCTCCCCCCTCCCTCATCCTGATCTGAACCTCTCTCTGACCCTCTCTCTCTGACTTCCTCCCACTAGGGAGAACTGAGGTTCTGGTGTGACTTTCCACTAAATCCCTAGCTTCTGCAACTTGGTCTGTTGGGGAGGAAAGATGTTCTTGGATATGCATAGATTCGGGCATAAGAGCAAAGTGAATTAATATTGAGACAGAATATTAAGACTGAAAGCACTCCCGACATCATCACATCTGGCCCTCTCATTTAGAATTGGGGAAACTGAAGCCCCTGGAAAGAGGCTTGCCTAACGTGGTGTTGAGTGCCTGTTCCTGGGCACCTTCCCTGCCCCAGAGCTGCCTCCTTCCCGAGTGAAATGGGCCTTGAATTGGAATCTGTTAGAGATCTCTCCCTTCTCTTCAACTTGCATGTGCAGTTTACCTTAGCCATGTGAAAACGGTGTTTGTAAAATATTTATTAGTGGAGTCCATGCCTGTTTACAGAAGTGCCCTCCCTGAACCAAACGAAGAGAACCAAAATATCAATTTTGCATTTTTTGGCTAAAAATATTCTTATTCTCTTTGGAGATATTCTGAACATAGTTGTTTACTTAATTACAGGTGTGGCCCATTTTCCATTTATGGGCATGACTTAAATATATTTAAAAACTTTTAAGCCTATAATAATATTTACTGGCAGGCCTTTATTTTAAACTTAACCCTTGGGAGCTATTTTTCCTTTTAAGTTTTTATTATTCTTGAATAACATGATGCTGTTGGGTTCCTGAGGCTATGGAGCAGTGAGGCCAAGTGTTGCTTTTTGAAAGAATCTTTCTTGCTTAGAGAAGAGGAAGGGAACATAAGGGAGGTATAGGCACTGGGTCAGAAGACCCTGGGCTGGCGTCCTGGTCTACCTCTTCCCGGTTCTGTGGCCTTGGACAAGTTACTAGACCCTTCTGAGCCTTACTTTACACATCTGTAAAATGGGAATAACACAAAAATGCTGTTTGTGTGAGAGTTAGAAATGACGTATGGCTTTTCTGTATTCTCCCAATAAATATTATTGAGAATTGCTCTGTGCCAGCCTCCATGCTATGTTTTAGGTAAGACAGTCAAGTCTAAAAGGAGGAGAGTGGGAAATTGTGTCTGTAGCAAGTGCTTTTATAACTGCTATGTTGGAAAATAAAGCAGGTGAAGTACAGTACCTACTTCAACATGGATTAACCTTGAAAAGGTGATACTAAGTGAAAGAAGCCAGACACAAAAGGTCACATGGTATATGATCCCAAGTATATGAAATATCCAGAATAGGCACATCAATAGGGTCAAAAAAACAGATTATTGGTGACAGGAAATCGGGTGCAGGTTAATGGGGTATGTGTGTGTGTGTGTGACATTTTAATGTACACGAGGTCACTTTTGGAGTGATAGAAGTGTTTTGGAATTAGATAGAGGTGATGATTACACTACATTGTGAATTGGCTAAATCCCACTGACTTTGTGTGCTTTCAGATCGTAAATTTTATGGGAATTTTTCCTCAATTAAAACAAACCAAAAACAAACCAAAACAGGCCCTGGCTGTTGTGGCTCAGTGGATTGAATGCTGGCCTACGAATCAAAGGTTCACCGGTTCAATTCCCAGTCAGTGCACATGCCTGCGTTGTGGGCCAGGTCCCCAATTGGGGGCATGCAAGAGGCAACCACACATTGATGTTTCTCTCCCTCTCTCTCCCTTCCTTCCCCTCTCTCTAAAATAAATATTAAAAATAAAATAAAAAGCAGGGATGCAGAAGGAGACCTATTGAAGACATCTCTGGATGGCAACCTTTGCATCTCTGTGTAAGGTGGACTCAGCCAGGATGGAGGGGAGAGAGCGAGCATGTGATTGTTATCTACAGCAAGCTCTTATTCTTGAAGGAGCACCTGGAAGAGACTTGGAGAGAGAAGGCAGAGAAAAGCAGGTGGAGCCAACATTGATTGAGTGTACGTTCAGTGCCAAGTCTTTCCCAGACACTTTACACAGTTGTTCCAAAAAATCCTGCCAAGTGAATAATGCATTTTAAATGAAGACGACTCATTTTGGCAAGACCTCACTGCTAGGAAGTAGCAGAGCAGGCGTTCCTAAAAAAGGCCTGGGTGGTTCCCTACTGTTTGTCTAAATGGATCCTCAAATGAAATAGTGTAATATTGATGCAAAGAAGCCAAAAATTCGAAAGGACTTTGGACTCTGCTTCTGAAAACACTTCTCTGACAACTTCCATTTCCTTTTCTGCAAAATGAGGCCAACATCACCTCCCTCCTGGAGTTGCCAGGACAATTGGTCACTGGTGAACTGTCAAATGCCACACAGATGTAATTTGGTAATTTGTGACCTTTCCTGCCAACAGCGATACTGGCTTCCCTCATGTTTATCTGCAAGTCTCTGCTCTAATCTCAGTTTTCCCATTTCTTTCAGGACCAGCAATGGACAATTGTCAAGAACTCTTATGCAAGTGTGACCAGGAGATTGCTTACTGCTTAGCCAAAGCAGAGTACAATTTAAGATACCTCTTTTATCCACGTTTCTTGTGTGGGCAGGACCCGCTCAAGTGTGACTGAATAGCTTGACTTGAAATGTTTTTTTGCACAAGAAAATAAAACTCCTTTTCACTAATCAACAGCCATATTCAGCTCTTTGCAGGAAGGAACTGTTAGTGTTAAAGCTGCAACATGTGTTTGCTTTCTTTCTCCATCCTGGAACTTGGGGCTGTTTGGTTTCCAGTTTGATTAAGGTCAAAATCCCACACCTATTTATAAAACCATAATTGTGTTTATGACTTTATTGGGTTTGGTGCCATTTTTGAGGTTCAACCTTTATGAAAAGACTGAGCTTGTCTTCTAACCCTCTCTTCATGAACAAACACCTATAAAGTGCCTGGCCTTGTTCTAGGTACTGGGTTGAGGCAATAAACAAGACAACCACATGACACCCTTGTGAGGTTCAAGTCTAATAGCTGTTAGCTCAAGAAAGTGTTCTTTTTAAAAAAGGAAGGAAAATATTCTTCCCCATCCTACTCCACCTTTAATAGTTAAAATTTATTTCCTGATTACAAAAGTATTACATACTCATTGCTTTAAAAAATATAGAGAAATATAAAGAACAAAAAAGCCTATTCCAATTTCCACAATCCAGAATAACCACTTTTGGCTTCTTAAGAGTGCTGTTCATCAGTCGTTCCTGTAATTTTTTTACAAAAAGATTTTACTCACTTTTAAAAGACAGTAAGGGAGGGAGGGAGAGAGGGCGAGAACAGCAATGTTTCTAATTGGTTTCTTCTCACATGGGGCCCAACTGGGGACCCCCCTCAACCAGGAATGTGGCCTGACTGGGAATTGAACCAGTGACTTTTCACTTTGCAGGATGATGCTCAAACAAGTTACACCAGTTAGTGCGTTTTCTGTAATTTAAAAAATGTTAAGTCTCCAGCCAGATTGTAGCTGAAGGCAACCATACATTGATATTTCTCTCCCTCTCTGCGTGTTTCCCTTCCTCTCTGAAAAATAATTTAAAAAATGCAACAGACTCTTAATTTTTATAAGTTTTTCTCCATGTTACTTAAGAAAATCCTTGACAGCCCTGGCTGGTAGCACAGTGGATAAGGTGCCGGCCTGTGAACCCAAAGGTCGCAGGTTCGATTCCCCAGCCAGGGCACATAACAAGGTTGCAAACCAGGTCTCCAGTCAGGTCTGTAGCTGGAGGCAGGTGAAAGGCAACCATACATTGATGTCTCTCTCCCTCTCTGCCTCTCTCCCTTCCCTTCTTTCTAAAAATAATGAAATTAAATCTTTAAATAATAATAATAATAATTAAAGCACTATTCAAATTAAAAAAAAAAAAAGAAAATCCTTGAAAGCTCCATTTAAAATAGCTACGTTAAAGCCCTGGCTGGTTGGCTCAGTGGATAGGCACTGGCCTGCAAACCCAAAGGTTGCAGGTTCAATTCCCAGCCAGGGCACAAAACCAGGCTGCAAGCCATGTCACAGTCTACAGCTGAGGGCAGGTGAAAGGCAACCATATGTTGATGTCTCTTTCCCTCTTTCCCTTCCCCTCTCTCTGTAAATAATAAAATCTTAAAAAAAAAAGGCTATTGTTATATACCATTTTATAAATTGCTAACTTTATAGTATTAGTGATACTTCCTATTTTGATCAATTCTTCAAGTGTTGGTGATGCTTCTGAATAAACCTTTGCCACTCCCCACTGCTCACCTTTTCATTATTCCTTAGCTCAAATTTGCAGAAATGGAATTCTTACATCAAAGGGTCTGAATATTTAAAATAGGCAGCCCCTTTTAATGCACGAGGCCTGCTATGATTGAGAGGGTCCAAGGGAAGAGAGGCAGCTGTGGCCCTGGCTCTGAAGTGCCTGCCCCTGCTGCTGGCAGTAAGGAGTGCAAGTCCAGCTCAGCTCAGCTGCTCTAGGCTAGGCCTCCCTTGCTCTCCTCCCTGAGCAGATGTGGCATTCACTCATCTTTGAAGCAGGAGGTGGGGGTGGGGGATACTGGACTGGGGAGTCTGGCAACCTGTGGTCCAACCTGGGCCCAGCTCTCTACCAGTGTCACTCAGCCTCCATTTCCTTATCTGGAGAGAATGGTAATCCCACAAGGTAGGAGACTAGGGATGTGCAAATACTGCCATGTCCCCAAACCTGTAGTGCTGTTTCTGGCAGATCATGAGTGTTAAGCAGATGAAGTCAGGCAGCCCTGGAGTCTGATGAGCAAACACAGGAGAGAGAAAAACATTCTCCCTCCCTTCACTTAAGATACTTTAGGGTGGCTCCTGACGTTCCCATCAGGCAGAGAGGCAGGGGGACTTCGGCATGACTAAGAAGTTGTATTGAACAATTCTGATTTTCATCATGTTTTCTAAACAACATTTTTCTAAGTAGTTTTGTCTTTATTAAAGATCTTTATTTTTATTTCAAGTAATTTTTTTCAAACTTTCAGATGCAAAGTTTGAGTGAAATCTTCAAATACAAAGGATTAATGAATGAATGGTTCAGAGTCACAAAAAAACACTTTGGATCCAAGC
This sequence comes from Noctilio leporinus, assembly GCA_004026585.1. Lineage (NCBI taxonomy): Eukaryota > Metazoa > Chordata > Mammalia > Chiroptera > Noctilionidae > Noctilio > Noctilio leporinus. The sequence goes on along the minus strand of PVIW01007358.1, from coordinate 49,383 downwards.
TTATCTCTGCGGGCCACCTCCAGATGGAGCAATTTCACACCTGCTGCTTTCACACCAGAAGGAAATAAGAGGCATAGTTCATCTCATTTCTATTTACAATTACAGCATTTAGTGTAATTATACTTGCTGTTTATACATCAGACTGAGATGATAAAAATTATACAGTGTGAGGTCAATGTATAAAATGTTCTACTGAGCAAAAGGACTATCCTGGGTTTTACAGATTAAATTCTTAAAAACAATGCAAACCTCAAAACAAAATCATTTTAAGGAGCCCCGGGGCAGCTCAGCCTGATGTGAATTATTCTCCCTTAATATCCTGACATCCTATTCAATTCCCTGCTGTCACAGAGAAGGGGATCCAAACTTTCCCTGATCAAATGTTGGAAACAGGATGACTCTAACCATCCTTGTAGTCTGAAACCAAATCCTTGAGAAGGTTAACTCTTGAACCTCCTAGCAACTCCTTTTCAGTAAGACAGAACTGTCTGTTGGATTTTGGGTTTTCCTCTGTATTTTTTATGTGCAACTGCTTATGTCTATGATAAAACTCTCTTCTTTTTCTTAAACTAGACTTAAGAGGACAGGTCTGGCACCACCAAGCCTGGTCTTGGGCTCAGTCTCAGGACTCCATCTTGCCCTGGGAGTTTCCGTCCGTGACTGAAGGAGGGCAAGCAGGAGTGCTGATGTGGCAGCCTTCAGATGCCACCCGCGCCATGTCCTCTGAGGACCCTGGGTCCTTACAAGCTGTAGTGGACTGGGCCTCCTAGGTTCCTGTGAGCAAGGCAGCTAGGTGCAAGGTGCTGCTGCTGTGTTGGTCCAGCTCTGCGATGTCAGTCCCTGCTGCCACAATGCCATAGGCAGAGGGACAGAGGACCTGGTTGTAGTCTTTGACAGAAAAAGCAGCACCTTGTTACTAGGGAAAGGAAACAGGAAGTCAGCTTGCACCCCGCTCCCCCAGCACTTACGCATCAAAGCTCAGCTATCAGGGAGGCTGGAAGAGTCCCTCAGAGCCAGGATAGTGCTGTTCACAGCACTTGGGTTTCCAGCCGTCGGACTTCCTTGACCACAAGATCAATGTTAATAATTGGGTTAAAGTACAGGGCCCAGTAAAATAAACAGTTGCAAACAAACTGAGGAATGAGGGGCCAGAACATGGCCACAAACAGCCCCTGTGTCGATACTTTCCAAAAATGGCTCCACATCCTCTGAGGCACAGTCCTGAAAAAAGAAGAGAAGCATTTGAGAGGTGGGACGGTGGCGGGATCCTAATGATGACACCAAGTGCGCAGATCCTGGGCCATTTCCCAATGCAGTTAGGCTGCCTCTGCTGCAAAGGCCTTGTTAACCTTACCTGCTTCATCATTGTGTCACATTTGTGTGTATTTTACACATTTTCTCTGCTAGGCTGTAAGCGGGCAAAGTACAGATGGTCTGTCTTTTTTTTTTTTACCAAAACATCTGCAGTGCCCAGAAGAGAGCCAAAAGCAGAGTAGGGGCTCCATGAACTGTGCTTGAGAAAAGGAGTTCACTGAATTGAAATAAATGAGGACGATTCTTGTCAGGTTCTCAGAACATTTATAAGGCTGCTCCTGACTGACAAAGTTAAGAACCCTTTGAGTTACGGGATGTTTCTGGCTTCAAGGATACTGGTGTGGTGATGTGTTACTTTTGCCTGCCAAGCAGCCATCCCCTTTCTTCTGGAAACGCTGAGTTTCCCTTTGGGGTGCCTCCCTCCCCTATTCTTTTCAATGTGGTCTGAGTAGGGCTGAGTCAGCCCCTGGGTGTGGGGATGAGTGCCTGCCTTGAGCCTGAACAACCAGAGCCCCACACAATGTCATCCTAATCATTTCAATTAGCATACCCCAGCACCAAGTGATGGGGTCAGGTGAGCACGTGACCCAGGCTGGGCCAATCAGAGCAAAGGCATTCGAGCCTGAGACTTTCATGTCTTGTAAGTAGCAGAGGGGAAGACATGCTCTCCTTCTACAAGGGTTGCTAAGCTGCTCAGATCTGTGCCTGGAGTGACCGAGCACCCCCACGTGAAGAGAGCTGCCTGAAGCTGAACACACAAGAGACAGAGCTGCACGAGGGACACAAAGAGTCAGTCCTAATGATAGCATTTGGGTCTCTGGGTCCAGCCATGCAAGAAGCCTTAACTGGACATTTTTCTTTCTAGCAAAACCAATTTAGGTATATTTTTGTCACTCGCAACCAAAAGTCCTAAATTAGAGATTATCTAGTCCAACTTTCATTTTACATACAGCCCTAACTGTTCCAGTTGGTGGCAGAGCCAGATTACAATCACGCCTACAGAACTCTTCATCAGATTTCTTTATGCTCTACCATAATGCTCATTTGCTCATTTGTTTATTCCCTAATTATTAAAATTCTTCAGGCATACCCTCCACCCCCAGGAATTACATGGTAGATTACATAGGGATAAGATACATGGAGAAACATTTTAACAATGAGCACCATGAAAACCTCCCCACCCCCAAAACACAAGGTAATTATTCTTATTTGTTTCTAAACCAGAGGACAAGGACAAGGAGTCCTTGGTAATACTTCAAAGACAACTTTTCTAGTCCCTGTTGCTCTAACCATCTCCAAAATAAAAACACTTACTTCAGTTCACTTCTTGACCAGATTCTCCAAAAGGAGAATAATTCCAGAACTGAGAGCAACATGGCATTGACAATGAGAAACCGCGACGTCCAATAATGGACCTCCAGCCAGTCCCAAGCAAATTCAGCAATCAGCTGGTAAGGAAGGAAGGAGTATTTGACAAGAAACTCTCTCCATTGCTTCCACGTGGGCTCTCTAAGATCCTTTAAAAATAACATACAAAGTCATAAAAAGTGGACACCAAACTTATGTTTGACTTTTACACAAAATGTAGTATATGTGGTTATCCCAGTGAATTTTACATTACCCCCCGCCCTCAAACAATCTAAAATGAATGTCCATCCATCAACTCACCTTGTAATAATTAATCTTACATTGGCTAAAAGTTACCAAAGAGGTTGAACTGAGACGCTTGTCACATAATTGTGGAAGTTCTGAAATCTAAGCGTGAGTTATAAAAACCAGGGTTGAAGTGAACAAAAATTAACCAGTTTTTTAAATTCTTCACCAGAAACAGCTCAGTTTCCTAAATTCAACATCTTAGTTGTGGTAGAATGATAACAGGTAATAGAAAAATTAAACCCAAACCTTGAAATAATAATTTTTTGTGAAAAAATGATTAAAATAAGTATTTTAGCAAGTAATAGGCATCCAGCAGCTCAAGGAAGCTCAGCAAGGCTGTACAATGTAGCAGTTACTGAGTATTTCAAGAAACAAGGTAGAGGAGGGGCCAGCAGGGGTCCTTGGGGCTTCTTCAAAGGGAAAGGTCAGGTAGGCCTATGTGTTCCCAGTCCAGCAAGGGCAGATAACAATGGGAAAGTGGGTGATCAGAGAAACATTATACAAAGGGGCTAATAATCAGACTTTAAACTACATCCAAGGCTTAAGTCAGTTAGGCAGGAACTTGACAGAAATGTTTAAAAAAGGGTATTTGAAGATTTAGGAATTCTATCTCAACATTTATGGGTATGGATTATGTATGACAATTCCTATATCCATATGATTTTTTGGTATAAATAGATCAGAGAGGCTGCCCCCAAGAGCAGCAATGCAAAGGACAATGTACCCTCAAATGATCAACTAGACATAGATTCATCAATAATTCTAAAGGATCCATGGGTCAAACTGAAGAAATGAGAGCCATGGTGGGTGCCCATCTTAGGTGATGTGAGGACTCCCGTTAATGAGCTGGACAATGGCTTACTGTTCTGAGGCCAACAGCACAGGTACTAGCCTTGCCTTATGGTAAGACAAGTAATTATCCTTTGGGGACCCAATTGAGACACAGATTGCCAAGCTGGTTGGCTCATAAATCTTATTCTTGGACAATCGGGACCTATTTTATCTCCTGTTTTAACAAAAAAGAATGCTGTTTTCTTTCCCCTAAATATTTCAAGTCCAGAGGGCTGCCCCTCTTGCTATACAATGCAGGAAATAGGCTCCTGGGAATGGAGAAGTCCCTTCTTTATTTTCTTTAATAAGGTCTCTCCTTGCAAAATCCCAACGAAACCTGGGTGTTGGTTGCTCTTCCATGACAGGCTACAACCATGTCTCTACGTACTTTCATACCACATCAAGAAATGGTAGAATAGTTTCATTCAAGGTACTCTGCATACCTACCAGAAGCTTGGTGATGATGTCCTCCCCAGAGCTGTCTTCCTGCAGAGGGCAGATGGTGTGGATGAAGGGTAGGAAGGTGTCTGTGTAGTCAAATAGGTAGAGATACAGCATTCCAAGTCTGGGGGAACTCTTGAGGGCATACAGCAGGAACAAGGACCTGCCCGGGTTCACAGCCTGCAGGGGATGAGGCAAGTTAAGGCTACATTCCAGCCATGTCAGCCAGCTCCCACCCATGTTATATCCACAACCTCATGCCCTTTGCCATCTGCCTGTTTTGGTGTGGTTTGCATAAACAATGAATGAACGAATGGCAAAAAGATAGTAAGTAGTTAATCTTGGGGCTACATTATATAAAGATCCAATCTCTTTCCATAGATGGGGAGAGGAGAGGTGATGGGAAGTGTACTCCAAGGCACTAGTAGGAACACAACCTTTTTGGAAAGTGATTTTGCAAAATGCTATCAGTCTTAAAAATGTATAATTTATCCAATCTATTAGTGGGTATCACTTCAGAAACATAATCTTAAGTGCAGAAGGCCTTATGCATAAAATGTTTGGCATTGTATTGTGTATGAGAGAAAAAATAAAAGCTGCGCCATAGTAATGATATTATAGTAGACATTTAACTACTGGAAAAGAATATGATAAGTTTTGAATAATGTTCATGATACAATGTTAAGTGAAAAAAAGATTCAGAGACGTGTGGCAATCCGATCTCCAGTGTCAGCACCATGAAAGCAAAGCCTTGTTCAGGCCTGAGATACTTTTCCTCTGGGAGCTCTGGGGACACACCTGATGTCAATGAACATTTGCAGAATGAATACATAAACAAAAGGACTATTTATACTATGCATAGAAAATAATCTAGAGGAAAACAGAGCAAAATGCAATGTTAACCGTGTTTGAACCTCAAGGGGAATTAGGGCAATTTATTTTCCTTACTTTTGTAAATTTTGCTACAATGACTGTATACTCATATTTTTCCTGATTATGAAAATAACTGTAAAATAATTCAACTTACCTCATGTTACTAAGAGTCAAATAAAATGGGCAAAGATATGAATAGGCACATCACCAAAGAAAGTATAAAGGTAGCAAATAACCATATGCAAAGATGCTCAATATCCCTGGTCTTTAGAGAAAGGCAAATTAAACCAGTGAGATACTACTTTTTAGAATGGGGAGGGGCGAGAAAGAGGGCTTACAAAGAAGCAGGAGGAAACTTTGAGGAGATGCGTTCACTATCTTTATAGTGGTGATGATGGTTTCACAGATGTGTACATGTATCAAAACTTATCAAATTGTACACTTTAAATATGCATATGTTAACTATAGCTCAGTAACACTTAAAACATTTAACTTATTTGATGCTATTAATGGCTTACTATTAAATTCTTTTAAGCATAATAATGATTACATTTAAGAGTCCTAATACAATAAAAATTATTTGAAAAATAAATATAAGTAAAACTATTTTTAAAAAGTCTTTTTCAGCCCTGGCTGGTGGCACAGTGGATAAGGAGCGGCCTGGGAATCGTTGGTTTGATTCCCAGCCAGGGCACGTAACCAGGTTGCAAGCCAGGTCTCCATCCAGGTCCGTAGCTGGAGGCAGGCGAATGGCAACCATACACTGATGTCTCTCTCCCTTTCCCTCTCTCTAAGAATAATAAATAAAATCTTTAAAAAAAAAAAAAATCTTTTTCTTTAGAGATTCATACTAAAGTACTTAAGGGTGAAGTAATATGTTTGGTTGTGCTTTATAATAAAATCTCAGGACTGAAGGGGAGGGAGTAAAAGGGTATGAATATACCCTTCCTTCTATTTTTGTATGTACCTGAAGTTTTCTATAGTAAAAGATTTTTTTTTAAGGCCCAACTTGTGAAATGGCTGATTCCAGATTTGGGGAGGAAAAGGTACAATGGTAACCTAAACACCTTGTCACATCAGAAAGGAAAGATCAAAGACTAATGAGGTCATGTCCAAAAGATTCACCAGCAAATACATATACTTCAATTCAAAAGTTCAATTTAAAAACTGGACTCATAAGTACTTTCAGGAGATTTCTACAGGAAAAAAGATAAAAACAATTTCAGCATCAAGTAGAATGATTACTGAAATGTATATACATGAAAAATGTTAAAATCTTTAGTTATTAATGATCCTAAAGAGAAGAAAAAAAGGTCACCACTGAAGGGTAACAGGGAGCCAAATCATTCTTATGAAACCGGTAAATGAAGGGAAAGAAGCACTTAATCTGACTTTCTGGTAAAACTGTACTTAGGGTAATCAAAATGGTTGTTGAGGAAAAACTTTTTTTCCTCTTTTTTAGATGTATTTCAGCTAACAAATGATGAAATGAAAACATTACAATATCACCATTTTGCAACCCCTAACGAACTAATGAATCTAAAAAATCAATGATCACGGTAGCTGCCACCATCAGAAAAAGACACAATTAAACATTATGATCCTCTTGATGGAGGGAAACACCACCACCTATGAAGCAGTCTGGCCAAGATACCAAACTGAAACTAAAGCCTCTAGATATAACTACTATTATATCCTACAGGTTATGCAGGGGACAAAGGACCTGTTAGGTGACACCACAGAGAGACAATTAGCAAAATTCAATGTGGGAAACTATAGGACAAAAGGATTTTGTTTCTGCAACAAATAAATGCAGGGTAACAAAAAGAGAAAGGGTGGGTCTATAGACTGAAAGAGACTTAGGAGACATAACAAACAACCCAAAGTAGACCTTATTTTGGACTCTGGTTGAAACGAATCAACTTTAAAAAAATGTGACATTTGAATACTGAGAATATCAGAGAATTATTTGGGGGGATACAAGGCTGGTATTTTAGTTTTGTTTTTAAAAAAAGTCTTTACTTTTTAGAGTTGTACACTGAAATATTTACCTTAAAAAATATGGTATCTCAAGATTTTCAAAATAATCAGGGTGGGAGTAAGTGGGGTATTACTGAAACAAACACGGCCCAGAGTTGCTGTTGCTGGCATGGAGAGATGGTAGTTTTTTATCCTGCTTTTGTGTGTTTGCAACTTTCCATACTAATACTTTTTTAAATCTCTAAATTCTTAAAATATCTTTGTGTCCTAACTTAGGTGAGATATAGGTACTATATATATGGGAGTAGTTCATTCTAAAGTAGTGTTTCCCAACCTTTTGTTTTTTCACTATTACCCTCTAAGGAGACCTTTAAAGACATTTTATTTTTTTTTAAATATTTTATTTCATTATTATTATTTTTTTTAGAAAGAGGGGAAGAGAGAGAGGCAGAGAGGGAGAGAGACATCAATGTATGGTTGCTTTTCACCTGCCTCCAGCCACACACCTGACTGGAGACCTGGTTTGCAACCTGGTTATGTGCCCTGGCTGGGGAATCAAACCTGCGACCTTTGGGTTCGCAGGCGGCACCTTATCCACTGTGCTACCAGCCACGGCTAGACATTTTAAAATTAATGTCCTTTACTCCCCTAAAATGTTAATATTACATAAAGAGTTAATTCTGTATATCCAATCATGTACTGTGGTCGTTTGTAGGGCCACAAATCATTCTAGTATCTAAAACTTTCACCTCTCCTGCCCCCAAGAACTAATGACCTTGGGGGGCAATACAGCTCTCATTGAATATGCACACTGAAGGAACACAAGCCTCAGAAAAAAAAATGTCTGAATCCAGCCACATCATGGTTAATGCAGTAAGAAGGGAGAGGACCAGGTTACATATCTGAAGGTCTGGAGTCCATGTGAGTATGGGACCAAAATATTCCAGCTCTTGGCTATTTTCTAGCAGATGAAGAATAAAAAAGCAACCACCCAGGGAGATGATTACAACGGATGACAGCACTGCAGTGGGAAGCTGCTGTCTCTTTCATGCGGGATGAGAAGAGTGGCATTCAGGAGGCGCTGCATTGGGACACCAGCACTGGAGGAATCTTAATCATCCAAAGGCCACTTTCAGGGAGGGGCTGGCAGCACAGCAGATGTGAAGAAGACTAGTGAGATTCTGCCTGCTTTTTCACCAGGACTAGAATCACCTTCCCTCCCATTCACTCTGGTTAATATATTACATTTATGTATTTTAAATAGGGGTTATTGCTACATATATGACTCAGAAGTATTCTCCCAGTTATTAAAACACATCTAAGATTAAGATTGGCTATGAAGAGTTTGTATAAAAATTAAAAAAAAAAACCAAAAACAGTAATTCACAAAAAATCCCCAACAAACCTCCTTAGGAGCTCCATGTCCATTCTTAAAATTTTTGGATGAGTGTTTTTATAGTTTTTAGGGCCCTGGCTGGTGGCACAGTGAATAAGGAACAGGCCTGCAAACCCAAAGGTTGCTGGTTCAATTCCCAGCCAGGGCATATAACCAGGTTGCAAGCCAGGTTTCCAGCCAGGTCCGTAGCTGGAGGCAGATGAAAGGCAACCATACATTGATGTCTCTCTCCCTCTCTGCCTCTCTCCCTTCTCCTCTCTCTAAAAATAATACATAAAATCTAAAAAAAAAAAAAAAAAAAAAAAGTTGGTCATGATTTATTTTAAGAAAATAGTAATACATGTACACATAGTAAACAGTTTTCTTCAAATGGTACAGAAATGTATTGACAAAATTCTCCATCATCCAATTCTCAATTCCCATGTAAAAACACTGTTAACAGTTGATAGATCCTTCCAGAGATTTTTCTATGTCTATGCAAATATATGTACATATGTGTATGTTTTCCAATATACTTTTCTTTCTTTTTAGTTAACAACACAACTTGGGCATCCTTCCTCATCAGCACCCCAAGAATCACCTCTTCCTGTTGTAATAGTTGCACATATGGATGTCCACATTCATTTAACCTGTTCCTAACAATGAATGGGTGCTTGGGTTGTTTTCCATGTGCTGCCATTACCAATGATGCTGCAGTGAGCATGTTGCTTTATGACTTTTTGCTACTCAAACATTCAATTCACTTTATGAAGCCATTTACTGAGGAGGAAATGGGCTCCAGGAGGCCCGGGTCCTGACTGCATGTGGAGAAGCCCAGTCGGCCAGGCTCCAGAGCCCTGCTCTTGATCACAGTGCTTTGCTGCCCGTGCTCTAAATGCAAACAAGTGAAATTGCAGATCAGAGTCAGGTGGTGTAGTTTTATAGTTATTGACAAACTGCTCTCCACAGTGACTGCACCAATTTATGATCCTCAAAGCACAAGTGCCTTTTCCTCATACTATTTAATGTTTTCACCCTTGACAAAAGTAAACAAAAATGGAGCCCTGGTTGGTGGCTCAGTGGATAGTTGCTGGCCTATGAACCCAAAGGTCAATGGTTCCATTCCCCAGCCAGAGCACATAACCACATTGCAAGCCAGATCTCCAGCCATGTCTCCAGCTAGGTCCGTAGCTGGAGGCAGGTGAGAGGCAACCATACATTGATGTTTCTCTCCCTCTCTGCCTTCCTCCCTTTCCCTCTCTTCAAAAATAGTAAGTAAAATCTTAAAAAAAATAAACAAAAATGCCTTCTGATTGTTTTCACATTTCTTTAATTGTGAGTGAGCATTTCCCCCCATAAACTTACTGGTTATTTATATATATATTTTAATTTTTTTCTCCATGATGTCTTCTTTCTTAGAGTATAAGTCGTAATATTCTATGTACTCAATAACAAATTTAAAAATAGAGTATTTGTTTTACAGTACAGCTTTTGCAAAACGCTCTCTGTTAAGGAGAACCAGTTGGTGCGGTCATGTTGAAGAATGATTTACCAATATCTAATGAAGATGTGCATGACTTATGACCTAGTAATCTTTCTCCTCAGTATGTACTATAAAGGAACTCTTGTACATGAGCCTAAGAACTTATAAAAAATGTCCACAGCAGCAGTTTCCAAGAGCAGAAATAGAAACAATCTCAGTATGGATCAACAGGAAGATGTATAAATTGTCATGAAGTCATGCAGTGGAATTCCGCACACAAGAGAAAATGAATGAACTGGAGCCAGAGATATAGACAGTACTAGCAGAGGACAGGCTCCGATCATGGCTCACATTAAGGTTAAAAACCTATAGGACAATATTCCTAGTGCCTGCGGACACATAATACAACCAGGAAAACAAGCCCAGGAAAGATGCACAGCTGGCTGTGGGAGTGTGAGACTTCAAGAGAGAGTGGGAAGCATGGCTTTAATCACGTCTGAGATGTTTTCTTAACACTGGGCATGCAGGTGATTGCTATGTTGTTCTCTATACTTTTTTCAATGAAAATAACAAAAAGTTCACCTTATATTCCCAGAGATTTTGAGGGGGCTTCACACCTAGTGCTTTGACGCGCTCCAGTTCCATGAGGATAGCTCTTCTGTGGCTGCTGTTTTCTATGGTATATGGCGCCCTTGAAAATTCTTCCTCTGTCAAAGTTAAAAGCAATCTGTGGTGGGAAGGGGATAGGAGAATTCTTCTAAGACAATGTACTGGAAGTAAACTTTCCACAGAGTTCTATCTTATCAACACAAACACTTTAGCCTTGAGGTAGGTAAGAAGGCCCTTAGTATGAAATACAATTTTTTAGAAAATTAAAAAATGTATTTTTAGAGAGGGAACATGGAGAGAAAGAGGGACAGAAACATTCATGTAAGAGGGAACCATCAATCGGTTGCCTCTCACAAAGGCCCTAACCAGGGACCTAGCCCACAACTCAGGCAAGTGCCCTGACTGGGAAAAGAACTGGTAACCTTTTGCCTTGTAGGATGACACTCAACCAACTGAGCCACACAGGCCAGGGCTGAAAAACTATTAATAATAGTGAATAATTGCTTACTACTTGCCAGTGACTATCTGAAAATACTTTCATTAAATTATCACTGACCCATTTAACAATTATATAAGGTAGGCGGCCTTATGCCTATTTTGGGGATGAGAAAACTAGCTTAGAGAAGTAAAGTGACCTACTCAAGGCATACCCAGGGCTGCTGTGCTCCTAACCATGGATCGTTCAGCTATGCACTCTGACCTCTCTCACATTTCATTAAAAAAAAAAAATTTAGGCCTTGGCTGGTGGCTCAGTGAATTGGTGCCAGCCTGCAAACCCAAAGGTTGCTGGTTCAATTCCCAGCCAGGGCACATAACCAGGCTGCAAGTCAGGTCTCCAGCCAGGTCCTTAGCTAGAGGCAGGTAAAAGGCAACCATACATTGATGTTTTTCTCCCTCTCTACCTCCCTCCTTTCCCCTTTCTCTAAAACTAATAAATAAAATCTTTTAAAAAAAATTTAATTTTTATTGCATCTTTTTACATTACCTGTTAGTCCCCTTATATCCCCCTTCCCCTAACATTCCTGTTTTTTAAAGTGTGTGTGTGTACATATAGAAAAAAACTTGGAAAGAAAGCCAATAAAACATTATGACATTAGAAGTAGGTGTTTGGGGGCAGTTACTTAATAAAGATAGCTGTAAATCTCTTTTCTATTCTCTTTCATCTGAAAGCACAAACCTGGCTCTGGCTAGGTAGCTCAGTTGGTTAGAGCCTCATCCCAATACACCAATGGTGTGATTTGATCACCGGTCAGTGCATCAATCAATGAATGCATAAATAAGCAGAATAAATTGATGTTTCTCTAGAGACTCTAAAAATCAACTTAAAAAAAAAACCTTAATGAGAGACAGAAAACACAAATCCACTTCCAGTGATTTATTATTAAAAACATCCCTGCACCCTGGCAGATGAGACTATTATAACCACTGTTGGAGGAATGTACACAGATGCCCTTTTGAGGGTAATCTGGTAATATTTATTTCAGTGGTAAAGGTTTACTTACTCCCTTTGACTCAATTCCAGTTTTAGGAATCTGTCCTCCAGAAGAAAGATAGTTATACAAAGATATGGTTTATTAACTAGGCAGAGAATTTTTATTTACTTACTACAAAGATTTTATTCATTATTTTTAGAGAGAGTGGAAGGGAGGGAGGAAGAAAGGGAGAGAAATATCAATGTATGGTTGCCTCTCACCCACCTCCAGTTGGGGACATGGCTGGAGACCTGGCTTGCAACCTGGGTACATGCCCTGACTGGGAATTGAACCAGTGACCCTTGGGTTCATGGGCTGGTGCTCTATCCACTGAGCCTTACCAGCTAGGGCAAGAATTTTTTTAAACCACAGTTCTGGATTGGGGGAAAAGGCACACTAATTTTTACAAAATAAAACAAAGCACACACAAAAAATTCCCTACAAGCCCTGGCTGATGTGGCTCAGTGGATTGGTGCCAGCCTACGAACCCAAAGGTTACTGGTTTGATTCCTCAGTTTGTGCACATACTCAGTTTGCAAGCCAGGTCTCCAGCCAGGTCCCCAACTGGAGGTAGGTAAAAGGCAACCATACATTAATATTTCTCTCTCTTTCTTCCTCCCTCGCCATTCTCTCTGAAAATAGTGAATAAAATCTTAAAAACAAAAAAACACCCTATAATTACAGTGGGAGCACTGTTTCCACAAAAGACAAATAGTAGAAGCTTATTTCAGGGGGGAAAGTGACTGGGGTGGGAGGTGGGACAGGCAGCAAGTGGACTTCAAGTCTGAAACAAGTGGCTGCTGCTCTCAGCGCTGTGTAGTCTAGTAACATTCTACTCGGTTCATCCAAGGAAGGAATGGACCCTGAAAAACATGGACAGTGCTCTGGAAGGAGCAAAAGAAGGCCTCCCTAGAGCCCAGAGACTGGGGATTTCCTTATACTAATATACTAATGAGTTCTTCCAAGTACTTTCTACAATGTTGTATTACAACTGTCAAGAATAGGAAAAGGAAACAACCCAAATTTGTTTTGGTAGAGAGAAATTAAATAGATTGTCGCATATGGTAACAGCGGTTTTCTTCAAAAAGTAGGATTCCAAGGTATTTCATCCAATATCCTTTAGTTCTATGTTTTTATTTTCAAATAAATAATGAATGTTAGTTTTATAACCAGAAAGCAACAAATTAGAATATAAGTGACATAAAATGGTATAGCTACTTTGGAAACCAGTTTGTCAGTTTCTCGATAAGTTAAACATAGAGTTACTCCCAAGAGTGTTGAAATACATGTCCATACAAAAACTCGTACACAGCCCTGGCTGGTAGCACAGTGGACAAGGCACCAGCCTGTGAAACCAAAGGTCGCAGGTTCGATTCCCCAGCCAGGGCACATAACAAGGTTGCAAACCAGGTCTCCAGTCAGGTCTGTGGCTGGAGGCAGGTGAAAAGCAACCATACATTGATGTCTCTCTCCCTCTCTCTCTTCCCCTCTTTCTAAAAATAATGAAATAAAATCTTAAAAAAAAAACAAACAAAAAACTCGTACACAAATTATCGTAGAATTGTTCATAATAGCTCCAGACTAGAATCAACCCAAATGGCCATCAATGGAAGAATGGATGAACAAAATGTGGTATAGCCACACAATGAAATATTATTCAGCCATAAAAATGAATGACACATGGGGCAACTTGGTTAAACCCTAAAAACATGATACTGAGTGAAAAAGCCAGGCAGAAAAGGCCATGTATTGTATGATTCTGTTAATGAAATACTCTGAACAGACAAATCCACAGAGAAAGCAGAATGGTGGTACATGGGGTGGAGTGAGGGGAAAACAAGAACTGACTGCTAAAGGGTAAGAGTTTCTCTTTGATGGTGGTGGTGAAAATGTTCTAAAACTCGATTGTGATGATGGCAATACATTATCTGTGAATACATTAAAAACCATTGACTGTACCCTTTAAATGGTGACTATTCTGGTATGTAAAGTACATCTCAATAAAGTTATTTTAAAAAATGTCAGTGATTTATCAAAGATTCTACTCCTCACCTTCCATTTACTCTTTCAGATAAAAACCTGTCTCTGTAGAGAGAGGCCCACGGGCCCAGCTGCTCCAGCCAGAGGACTACTTCTTCTGCTGTCCATTTGGCCACAGCCTTGTGGACCAGGAGGTCATGCTCAGATTCCCTGCTGCTCCAGTGGTACACGAGTAGGACCACCTGGGAAGAAGTGACAGGGATCTTAAGACACAGGAAAGTTAGGAATGCCAGTTTCCAAATATGTGATTGTGGGGTAGGGAAGGGGAGCAAGAGAGGCTGAGCTTAGAATGATGCCAAGTCTGTATACAGAAGCGCTGCCAAAGAACAAGGGAGCACAACTCTCGGCAGGCTCATGTCTCTGATGACTGTTGGGCCATGAGGGAGCAGGGACAGGAGCGGACTCATCACAGGGCACCTGGGAGCACTGCACCCATGACCCCATCAACCCGGCCAAAATATCTACATGAGTACCTCTTCCACTGAAAGAATATAACATTTAGATTTCTGTAGCATGGAACTTCAAAGAAACGAACTAGTCTTTCCGTTGGAAGTTAGTTAAGTGGCACGCTCAAGACTTTCATCAAGGCAGGTATGATCTCAAATTCCAGTTCTATCACCTATTTCCTTATCTCTGAAATGGTAGTAATAATGGTGCCTATTGCACAGGTTATGAGGAAGATGAAATGAGATAAAACTAACATTTACTGGGCTCTGACAATTATGTTGTGTATTCGAGTAAGCAATATCTCCAAAGAATCATACAACCCAGCAGAACTCAATGTATTCACTGCATTACCACATGCAGCAACGTCATCAACCAAGAGAACTGACCTCAACAGAAACTGTGGGAGGGTGGGGGACAGAAAAAGAGTGATAAACTTACTGCCACACCAGTTAAAGCTGTGAGCACTCCTGAAAAGAATCCCCCTCCTCTCTGCTGATTCACTCGGCCTGTGTTGGGAGCTAAAGGAATCTGATCATTTCCATATTTCTGAAAGGCTGCAAGACTCTGGATTATATCGTTATTCTGCCGAATGTCTTCAGAGCGCATTTTAATGGCATCAGGAAATAATTTTTCAATGGCATCCCTATGAAGAACAGAAAAAAAAATCACAAGAGAATTGTTTTACTAAATACACTTAAAATGTTTAAGAGCCAAAAATTTAAAAATTAAAAAATAAAATTGTGAACATTTTAATGACATACAAGTACTCTTAATACTTTGGAAACAGCAAAGAATCAGAAATGACCTACATGTCCACTGTTAGGGAAACAGTTAAATAAAATATGGTATATTCATACAATAGAACACTACACAAGTTTTAAAAATGAACTTAGCTGGGTATCATCGTTTATCAAGATGGATAAATTTAAGACATATTGTTGAATGAAAACAGTGAACCCTAGAACTACACAGATAGGATATCACTGATATGAAAAAATGTTTGCATTTTCTATTGGTACATATGTGCATAAAAATGTTATTTTTCATTTTTTCTTTTTCTTTCTTTCTTTCTTTTTCTTTTTTAAAGAGAGAACGGGAGGGAGAGAGGAAGAAAGGGAGAGAAACATCAATATATGGTTGCCCTTCACCTGCCTCCAGCTACGGATCTGGCTGGACACCTGGCTTGCAACCTGGTTATGTGCCCTGAATGGGAACCAAACCAGTTACCTTTGGGCTTGCAGGCTGGCGCCAATCCACTAAGCCACACCAGCCAGGTAAAAATATTTTTAAAAATCTGAAAGAAATCACAACTAAGTCATAACTGAAGTTACTCTGGGAAAAAGGAAGGGGGGATTGCAAGTTGGAGAAGGGGTTAAAGGGATCTTTAGCTTTATCAGAAATGCTCTAATTAAAAAAATTAATGGGCCCTGGCTGGTGGCACAGTGGATAAGGCGCCAAGCCTGAGAACCCAAAAGTCACTGGTTCGATTCCCAGCCAGGGCACATAATGAGGCTGCAAGCCAGGTCTCCAGACAGGTCCATAGCTGGAGGCAGGTGAAAGGCAACCATACATTGATGTCTCTCTCCCTCTGTGCATCTCTCCCTCCCCCTCCCTCTAAAAAAGAATAATAAATATAATTTAAAAAAAAATTAATGGGCCCTGACTGGTGGTTCAGTGGATAAGGTGCTGGCCTGCGAACCCAAAGGTCGCTGATTCAATTTCCAGCCAGGGCGCATAATCAGGTTGCACACCAGGTCTCCAGCCAGGTCCATAGCTGGAGGTAGGTGAAAGGCAACCTTACACTGATGTCTCTCTCTGCCTCTCCCTTTTCCCCTCTCTCTGGAAATAATAAATAAAATCTTTAAAAGGAAAAATGTGAAGTTCAGTAGTAAGCAAAAAGACCATCAGGTAGGGTTTTCATTCTTAATTATACACAATCAGAGAATCCTGCTTCAACTTAAGGTTAACCTACTGATGAAACAAGGCTGACAGGTAAAAGCAAAGTGTTTGTAAATATATGTCCTGTGAAAAAGAGAAGGAAACTTTTTGGCATTCTGTTGTTACCAAGAAGACAACAGAAGAGACAAGTAATTTAGCCTCCAAGCCCTCACAATAAGCAACATCCTCAAAGAATTTTAAACACTACAAACATTATGAATGGAATAGCCTGCTATCTGAAAGGTCTTGCCGTTTGTTATGTGATGCTATACATGAGAGCCTATCTTAGCTGATGTGACAGTTGGCACAGCGTTTAGTCAAAGACATAAAAATTAGCATCAAAACAGTTATTCAGAACAGTACACTCATACCCTTTTTTCCATTAGACCTAGGACATTCAAGTGAATACAAATCAATATAAAGTATTATTTATGGCGAAGGATGACAAGCAATGGTCTGACAACCATAATTTTAAATTCTTTCATTTATTTATAATAAATAATAAATCACAGTCACCTATGAGGAGGGGAGTCTGGATTTTCAGGTCCTCGAGCTCCCTGATTCACATCCAGCAGATCCAGAATGACCACAGTAGAGGTCAGCTCTCTGCCTCCAGCCTTCTCAAACATGGCTGCACCATTAAGACAAACCACATCGAACAAGCTGTATGTGCTACCATGGTGGACAGAGCATACCTGAGGAGAATATTGACTTTAGGGAAACCTTCCCATTTTTCTCTGCATTCTGGACACTCTGTTTTCTTCGAAGAGGCCCACCATAAAGCTAGGCAGTGTCGGCAGAAGCTATGCCCACAGTTCAAGGTGGTGGGGTTAATCAGGATGTCATAACAGCAGTGGCAGGAAAATTCACTAACAGAAATCTGAGGGCTGGTGCTCTTGAGAGGGTCCTCTGTCTCAAGGGTCATCGTGTTCAGATCATTTTGCTGAGACTCCTCCATCTCTTAGCAAAGTCTGGGATCCACGGGCATAGAAAATCTTAGACTTAGAAAATGGCTGCAAAGCATCATTAAATCTAGAAAAAAAAGACACAGCAACAGAAATAGCACAAATAGTTTAGTAGGTATTTGAGATTACTGCCATTCAAGTAAAGCTGATTTTCAAATGTGACACCTTTGATTTCTAAAACTTTACATTCCAAAAAGCAGACAGACATCACTGAGTTTCTTTCTGGCCTATTTGTCTTACTTTTGAGAATTAGGTAAAGTAAAATAATGTAGTGGAAAGTTTAATAGACTTGAGAGAGATGGTGTAGAGATTCCTAGATCCTACTCTTACCCTAACTTCTTTTGAAAAATGTAATTTCTCTAGTCTTAGTTTTCTCAATAAAAATCCTTTCAGTATGCGTGATTTTAAATAGGTAAGCTTCTTGGTCCAGTAAAATGTCTAGAGTTGGCAATTAACAAATATATTTCATGTAAATAACACATTTTGTCCGAACAAATCTTCCTTTTCATTAGGTAATTATTTATTTTATTAACATTTCATTCCAGAGGTTCCTACAGGAGCAATTCCAGTAAGTGAGCAAAGACTTGTTTTCGAGATGCCCTTTGTCAGATCAACCTACATGGCTCAATATTATCTTTCCCCCCAAGTCAACCCAACATGCACATCATGCCAGGCCAATTTGTGCCAGGGAAACATGCTAATGTCACTAATATGCAAAAGGCATATTATTCATATCTGGGTCTCAGAAAGTATTTTTTGAAGATGCAGTATGATAGAGAATACCACAGGGTTAGGATTTCAACTCTGCTACTCACTAGCTTTGGCTGTGTGTAAGTTACTTGAGCTCTCTGAGCTTTTTTTTAAACTGTGAAATGGTAGTTAACAATTCAAAAACTTTCAAGACTTCCTGTGAGGATGAGAGACAGCGAAAGTAAAGTGGCTAGGATGGTGCTTTGTGCAAACAGGGGCTCAAGACCTGATTATTCATATTATTCCTGGTATTAGTATAGCGTAGACACCAGTGGGTGTGCTTCTCAGTGTCACTATTACAAATAAAAAAAAGTAAATCACTCTCCATTTCCCACACTGGTCACACAGACAAGAGTTCAGTTTATGCTTTTCAGGCACAGTGGTTAAGAACACAGGTCCCAGGGCTGGGCTGCCCACCTCTGCTATTTACCAGTTGTGGGGTCTGGATCTCTGGGGAGTCAGCTTTTTCATGTATAAATGGTGGTAACAGTATTCACCTCATTGACTGTTTTTTTAAGAGTTTAAGGTTTTTTTGAGCACTTGAAGAACAGAAGAGTCCATATTAACCCTCAAATATAGGTCACTCTGTATCACTGAATCTTTTTTTAAAAAATTGTTTTTCAATTATAGTTGACATTCAATATTATATTCTTTTTAGGTGTTCATTGGTTTGTTTGTTTTTTAAATCCTCACTGCAGGGTGTATTTATTGGTTTTAGAGAGAAAGGGAGAGAAAAATTAACGCAAGGGAGAAACATTAATTGGTTGCCTCTTCAACATGCCCAGACTGGGGATTGAACCGGAAACCTAGTATGTGCCATGACAGGGACTTGAACCTGGAACTGGAACCCCTGGATGCACACAATGATGCTCCAATCAACTGAGCCACCTGGTCAGGCCCATTGGGAGGATTTTAGAATGAATTCAGAGAATGCAAATAAAATGCCTTATACAGAGCCTGGCACATGTAAATTTACCTGATTTTTAAATGCACTAACGAGAGAATTTTATAGGGTGAAAAATTTACGTGGAACATAATAGTATAAAATAAGCAGATCTATGAACAAAGACTAGAAGAAAATTATAATAAAGTATCAGTGGGGGTGTGTTGGGTAGGGAGGGTCATAATTATTTCATTGGTTTTGGTTTTCTGTACTTGCCAAGTTGTTCTTAATGAAAATGACATTATTTTAATTGATATATATATATATATATACACATATACATATTATATATATACATATATATACACACATATATAAAATTACAAAATATACATTGTATTCCTTTTGGCCTAACACTAACCAGGGATTTTCAACTCAGAAAATAAATAGAACTAGTCCTGGCTGCTGCGGTTCAGTGGATTGAGCACTAACTAGCCTGTGAACCAAAGGTTCACCATTCAATTTCCAGTCAGGGCACGTACCTGGGTTTGCGGGACAGGTCCCTACTAGGGGGCACGAGAGAGGCAACCACAAGTTGATGTTTCTTTCCCTCTCTATCTCCCTCCCTTCCTCTCTCTCTAAAAATAAATAAAATCCTTAAAAAAAAGTAAATAGAACTAAATTTAAAACCTAGTGTTAATTTAAATATGTATTTAAAGTAATAGTTATTAACAATAGGTGGTAGTAAAGAGGGGAGCAATCTTTTGTATAGACCCACTGAAAACTGTTATTAGAAGAAAGAGAAATGTCTAAATAATAATGGCAAATTCTAAAATTATTTCTGAAAATTGTATTTGCTCCGTATTTGTATGTTTAGGAACATTTAAAAAAATTCTACGTGTTTTACTTTGAACAGTCTTCAAATTGCTAAGGAAGTGAGATCTTATATATTGGATTTTGGAAAAGAAATCATTTTGAGTAGTTCCTTTACTTGGCTACTAGTTGTTAAACAACTTCCATGTGGGCAGTATTACCCTAGGAAACAAATGAAACACTGCTCTTTACTGAACACCTCCTATAAACTTAGACACTGGCCCTTTAGGTTGTCCATTCATGATCACATCTGTGTCATATCAGTGTCAAAGGAAAGACACAAGGCTTCTATTCCGGTGAGGGCTGGGAAAGATGGTCCTGACCTGGGCATTGCTCTTGGTGTTCTCACAGGGAGCAATGAGTGATACAGGTCTGCTCTGACTTAGGGTCTTAGGTGCCTGGTTAATGAGAGATGGGCCACTGGGGGCATATAAAGGTTGAGGCAATGAGATCAGCAAAGCTGTGCTTTAGGGTCATAAATCTCATCAGGAAGGAGGGCTAGGTTGGGACAAGTTACTGGTGAGATGTTATCACTGCTGAAACAAGGTGACAAAAATGAACAGAGCTAAGAAACAGAAGGTAGAAGGGATCAATCTAACCAAAATATGCCAAAAAGTAATGTATGGACTTTGATGGCTAAAGAGAAAGATCCAAGATGCTGGCTAGGTTTCAGAACTGGGGAAAAAGTTTATCTGATAGAAATGGGTCACTCTAAACAAATGGGGCCAACCTTGGAACGGTTAGTTGAATTTTGTAAAAGTCGAGCAAATAGAGACACATACTGAAGCTGGGAGTTAAGAATAAAGGCAAGTGTATGTATTTTAGTCATTTGCAGAGAAATTACATCATGTACTAAAGTTAATTTCTCACAAATTAGCCTTTTAAAACTAGAACGCACCAGTAGTTCCTAGCTTACCTGAGTTCTTCCTGAAAGAAAACAAACAACCCACTGACATCAAAAGTATATATTATAAGTCATATTTTGAAAAACTGAGGTGGCTACTAACTCTTTGTTTTATAATGGTCTTTGACAAACTAAATAAACTGTGTGGATTTTGATCATATCTTAGGAATTTGGCTAGTTCCATTTTACCCTAAATTCAAAAAGTGAAATCTAATAGAAAGAATATACATCTTAACCAAATTCAGTTGATCTTTTCTGCTATTTCTATCTGTATTTGGATTATTTCCATTAAAAAACAAAACAAAAAAAAAAAAAAACAGCAGTACTTTTTTAAAGGCCAAAAGTGCCTCTTCAGTGATAAAATCGAGCTCAGACACTCAAGTTTCCAGCTGCGGTGTTCTGACTGGAAAACACACCCTCTACACTGGCAATGATCAAATGGCTCTTTGAGAAGAAGGCCCCACGTTCCTGACGATGTTTATAGCTGTTCCAGGCATACTCATCAGCAGATGGGAGCTGTGAGATTCCTGGCTCTCTCTTAATTCCTTCACAAGTAATCGTGTGTTAGAATATCCCTGTAGCCTCTTGGTCTTTTCCCCTTGTCTCAAAGCCCTAAGTGTTAATTCCCTAGTTCAAAACTAATGGGAAGAATGCCTGAGTCTGAAGAAGTCTACCAATCTGCAGAGATAAGTTTAAACCCAAAGGTGGAACGCTGAAGAATTGAAGAGGACAGCAAAACCTCTGGAGACTGAGTCACCTTAAAAAGTAGTAATTTCTGACAAAAAGTTGAGCCTTTGACTGATGTCTATAGAGGTGCTTCAGTAGATCTATGCATATTCTGAAATTACATGCCAAGCTTGTATTTCTGCTTATGATCATATAATATGATCAGTTTCTTGTAGGAAATCTGTAATTTTTATTAGGCTCTTAAAAGGGGCCCAGGCCCAAATAAGTTTAAGAACGTGTATTTATCCACTGGGATAAAGGTATTCTTAATTTTCTACGCTCCCCCTGCTTCCTAGAGTGGTTATAAGAGCCCAGGTGAGCCTCTCTACAGCGATGCGGCATTATACTTATAAGCACCCACCCTCCCTGTCCTAGCAATCACAGCACTGGCAGTCACCACGCCACTGTGGCAACACCTGGCCTGTAAGCAGGCTTTCTTTCATAGGGTCTTCCTCTTTCTCTCCCCTTCTTCTTCCCTCCTTCTCTTGAATTGGGCGCTAGTATTTTTAAAAACTGGGCTTCACATCAAAGTCCAGATTTCTGGCTTTAAAAAATAAAAACTCAGTAAGTCAGGCAGCACAAAGCTCTCATTTTGCACGGCAAGAATCAGCTCAAGCTGAGTAAACACTGCTGGCCCCTTCAGACAGAATAAGCTGGGCTTCAGTTTGCCTCAGTCCTCACGTACTTGTTTTTCTCATTTCTGTTACTTGCCTGACCACTGGGTATAATTGAATTTCCGTGCTGTCTTGTAAGGTGATGCCTCCAGTCTGCTGATGAATGTATGTTGTATCTAGATTAACTGGCCTTAGGCTAGTAAGCTTTTGGAGTTTTGTCAGTTTATAGTTTTCCAGTCAGTCTCTTGTTTTATAACCCTCACCTGAGGATATGCTTACTGATTTTAAAGAAAGAGGAAAAGAGGAGGGGAGGGAAGGAGAGAGAGGAGGAGGGGAGGGAGGGAGAGAGAGGAAAAGGGGGAGATAGAAGAGGGAGAGAGGTGGAGGGAGGCAGAGAGAGAGAGAGAAAGGGAGATGGAGGGAGGGAACGAGAAATATTCAGAGAGAAATATCAATTGGTTGCCTCTAGATTGGAAATGGAACTCACAACCTTTAGTTATATAGGACACGGTCCAACCAACTGAACTACACAGCCAGGACAGCTTTCCTATCTCTTGATTTGCTGTCAGGTTATTTACCATTGCTGAGAAAGTGATGGCTTATTAGGTCTTTAACAACTTTTAAAATTCCTGCTTCTATTCTGTTTTAGACTCAGAAGCTGGATAACACAGCTCAGCAGATTCTGTGTATGAAAGGCTCTGAGGCAGGGTTTAAACCTAAAAATTCTAAGTTGGCTTTATTGTCATCATATCCCCAAGAGAGCTGGGTCAAAATGAATGGAATAAGTTTTTGTGGGCTTTTGTGTGAATCATTATTTTGTACAAGGCCTTTAAAGACACTTACTTTAATTTTTGGATTTATTATTTACTTCCTGGTTCTGGCAGTGTAACTACACCTCAGTTTAAAATCTGAAGACAGGTTCTGAGTCCCAGCTCCACAATTCAGGAGCTAAGAGATTCCAAATCTCACATTGGCATATGCAAGGTAAGGGGTTATTACTGCCTGGCTCATAGGGCTGTTACAAGCATTAAGAGGACACATGTTAGCTCTGGCACCTACGAAGTGTTCAATAATTGTTGTCCCTTCTTCCATATCATATACCAACTCAGTGACACTTCCCAACCCATTCAAGTGAGGAATCCCTAAAGTCATGCTGGTGCCCATGCCATATAATCAACAACTTGTTCTAACAGCTCTCCAAGGTAACTTTTAAAACACCTGGAGAGAGGTTTCCTTAGAAACACATCATCTCTCAAATTTCAGTGTCAACAAATGGCTTACAATCTTAGAAAGCACTGATATGTGAAATATGGCATGAATACAAATATATGAACAAATGGTATTATTAACCTCTTCTAAAATGTTCATGGGTTTGGTCTGTTGGCTCAACTGATAAGAAACAATTATCACAGTCTCCAATGACTTGGGCAATCCCAAGACATCTATCACCATAACCTTTTCTATGTTTTCAAAAAGGAAAAACCTAACTAAAGTATCTAGTCTTCTGGAAAAAAAACAACTACTATGAAACAAAAAGACACCTAGGATACAAACCATATCCCAATAATTAATCCTGTGTAACTAATGAACCTGGAATGAATTTGGCTTGCTTAGAAATAAAGTTGTTTGTCTAACCTGGTAGGTACTTACCTATGGATTTATCCAAAGGGCTACTCTCATGGTTACCTGTCCTATGCCGATACTTTAGTCACCCAACAAACATTTACGGAAGTCAATTAATATAATCATTTGTATTTAGTTATCAAGTAAGAATATTAATTCTGAGTTTAAACATTTTTATACCCTAGCTTATAAAGTTCTCATTATGTAATGATTGCTAACCCTAACAGAGATCACAATCTTCAAACTGCTTTGTTCACTGGTATATAACTATAGTTCTACCTCTCCATTCAACAAGATGCTTGTTTGTGACTAGCACATACCTAAGATTTTAGAAATAATCCTTTGAAGGAAAAATTTACAGGAATTCCAGACTGAAAATTAGGATCTCAATCATTTTGTAGCAAAGATGTTCACTGCAATAAAAAGATTTTGGCTTTACATAGGCCTGTAATTAGGCTATTTCTTCTCATTACATATTACCTGACCCCAGAGAATAAGGACAATTGCTAATATTTACTGAGCCCTTATAATGTGAATGGTATAACAATCTTATGGGTTAATTATTACTGTTACCTCCATTTTACAGATGAGAAAATGAAGGTCCCAATCCTAGTAAGACTTAAAGCCTGTCCTTACAATGCTAATAATGTAATCAACAATACTTATCAGTTATTTGTTCCTTTGTCATCTAGGCCACATTAGAGAGCTGCTATTACAAAGCTGAGGAATCTGAGGCAGGTGAAAAGCAACCATACATTGATGTCTCTCTCCCTCTCTGCCTCTCTCCCTTCCCCTCTTTCTAAAAATAATGAAATAAAATCTTTAAAAACAAACAAACAAAAACAAAGCTGAGGAATCTAAATTAGAGAAAACAAACTAGACTCTAACAACACTGCATTTTGGAACATGAACTCCTGCATGTGACTGTTAAGGTGAACATGCTGTTCCTGAGATAAATAAGCAAAACATTCACAATAGTAATAGGGGTGAGGGTGGTTGGAAGCACCCCATTTCTGGCACCCAAGTCCACCTCTGGGGACACCGTTATAAACGCCAGCAGAGTACTACAGACATTATTCAATGTTCAAAGGGTGATCATGCATTTCTAGTGACTATGACATTTTTTAAAATGTGCCTAAATGTAAGCAAGGCAAGGGTCAGAAGTGGCAATGAAAGAGACTATTATGTGCACTTCTGGCAGGTGGCAAAAACTAGCTTTTGTTAATACAAGAAGCATTTCCAGACTCTTACCGTACAAAACTTTCTGTCTTTCCATTTCCAAACAGATAGATTTTCTTTCTGGATTACGTCAGACTGTACAAAACTTTCTGTTTTTCCTTTTCCAAACAGACAGATTTTCTTTCTGGATTAGGTCAGAAATCACTAGGGCAAAGGTACCCAGCTCCCTGGACACTGACTTGCTGCTTGCCTGAACTTTGAGGTCCCATGATTTATTGCCTATGAGTGGTGTTGGGCAAGAGAGAAAACACTAAGGCTGTCCTGACTCTCCCTGGAGACTGTCCTCTATTGTTTCTGTTTCGTGGTGTGTACTTAATGACCTATCCTGTACCAAATGCTGTAGATATCCAATAATTCAGAAAGTGATCCAAAATTACTGGTAGGTACCAGTAAACCATATCTTAACTGCTGTTTTTAACCATTCTGTTATGATTCACATATAAACTGATGTATCCTTTTCAGGTTTAGCTTGCTCTTATACTTTTAGCACATTAATGTTTGAGTAGTCTACCTCGCCAACCAAATTCTGAGCTCCCTGAGGTCAGGAACTAATTCTTATCACCATACCTGAAAGCTGATGGCACAAAGGTGGGCTCTACACAAATTTGTAGGTGAAAATCAAATCAGCAAACATTTGACTCTCTACCACACTAATTTCTTAGAACCGCCATCAGAATTACCTGGAAATTTTGATGATATCTGGCAAAAAGGATATCACCAAAGGGTATCTGGGAGAGAGGCCCAGGAATGTCCATGTTAAACAAGAAGCCCCTTAGGTGATTTCTATGCACACAGAAGTTTGAGAACTAGACAGCTGTTCCATACAGGCAGATCTCATTTTATTGTATTTCTATTTGCTGAACTTCACAAATGTCACATTTTTTATAAATTAAGGCAAGATCCTCCACCAAAAAGATTTCAACTTGCATTACTGTGATACTCACTTTACTGTAGTGGCCTGGAACCAAAACCAAACCCGCAGTATCTCTGAGGTATGCCTGTACAAAACACTTATCTGCCCTAAATACAAGTATGTTTCAGACAAGGAATGGGTAAGGTGTGAACAAAATAAAGTTTCAATAACATTACTAATCTTAGTTGCTCTTCTCTCACCACTGCCCAAACCATCCTCCTAGAATGCAATTCTGATGAAGCCCTTCCTTCACTCAGGCCTTCCAACCATAAGAAATTAAAATCTTGGCATTCATTCGCCCTGGCTGGTGTGGCTCAGTGGATTTAGCCCCCGCCTGCAGACCAAAAGGTTGCCAGTTTGATTCCCAGTCAGGGCACATGCCTCAATTGCAGGCCAGGTCCCCACAGGGGGACAAGCAAGAGGCAACCAATCTATGATTCTCTCATACATCATTTCTCTCCCTCTTTCTCACTTCCCATCTCTCTAAAAGTAAAAAGCCCTTTGCACCACAGGATTTCCATCCTAAACCCATAGCCCAATTTGTTCATAACCTCGCAGAGAAGGCCCCAATACTAACTAGTAAATGCTACCCTGACTTACTCCAAGCTTGGATTGGCCATGTTTTTGGCACTATACCACCATTAAGCTGATTCCTCCAACCTCTGTTGAGCTCCCAACAGCTATTCAAATAATAGCATGAAAATAATAGCCAATAGTGCTCAAACTGGTAACTTCAAACAGCTTACTGTTAAGAAAGCTCTGCTGAATGGTTTGGGGTCACTAAGGTGTGAATGTGGTTTTACATGGGAGAGGTAGTGGCATCACTGGTTATAATGTTGAAGACTAACATTTAACATGTTTTTTTTCTGGTCGACTATTTGAATGTTCTTAGACCTGAGTGATCAGAATGGTATTTGAATTAAAAAAAAAAAAAAAGATATTAAAGCCCGGGCTGGTGTGGCTCAGTGGATTGAGTGCTGGCCTGCAAATCAAAGGGTTGCAGGCCAGATCCACTGTTGGGGGTGTGTAAGAGGCAACCAAGTGAAGTATCTCTCACACATTGATGTTTCTCTCCATCTCTTTCTCCCTCCCTTCCCCCTTCTCTAAAACATATATAAATGGAATCTTTAAAAAAGGATTAAAAATAGTATTTAAAAAAAAAAAGAAATTAAAACACATAGTTGTAAGCTTATCATTTAAGAATCTTTATGGCCCTGACCAGTATGGCTCAGAGGGTTGGTTATTGTCTGGCAAAGTGAAAGGTCCTGGGTTTAATTTCTGATTAAGGCACATGCTTGGGCTGTGGGCCAGTTACCCGATTGGGGGTGTGTGAGAGGCAATCCAAGCAACCCACTGATGTCTCTCTGACACATCAATGTCTCTTTCTCTCTCTCTCTCTGTATCTCCTTCCCTTTCCCTCTAAAAATAAACAAAACCTTAAAAAAAGGAAAAAAGGAATCTTTACAGACTGCTCACAATCAACACAACTCTTAAAAGTAGGAGTACAAATTCTGGTGCCAGAATGACTAAGTTAAAACCCCAGCACCACCAATGATTAGTTGTGTGACCTCAGGCAAGTCACCTAACCTCTGTTCCTCAGTCTCCTCATCTGTCAAATGAGGATATTAACAGTATCTTCCTGATTGGGTTGTTGATTAAATAAATTCATATGTACACAGCACTCAGAATAGTGTCTGGCACATGTTGGTACCATTTAAGTGTTAATTATTATTATTGTGATTTCCCCCTACTATTCACCTATTCACACTCTAGTCCCATTATTAATTTCTGCTCCTTACATATTACACTGTTCCTTCCACCTGTAACACAGCTCCACGCCACCTCTGGGTCAAAAGTGGGCAGCTGACAAGACCCAAATTAACTTCTACTCGAATGCCTTTAATGATCCCCTCCACACCCAAATCAATCCTTCCTGCCTCTGTGTATTAGCATAACTTTGATTTGTGCATGTTTCCCTGTCTCTGGAGAGGCCGGTATAGGTTAGGCAGTATGGTCGTGGAAATTAAGAGAAATGGGTTTCAAAGCAGATCACGTTTATTCTCCCTGAGCCTCTTATTTCCCACTTATAAGATGGTTTAAGTGATAACTTCCATCTCTAGATACTCAAAAGGTCTACTGTATGGTTGATAAGTATTATTAAAAGAATTACTGCCCTGGCTGGTAGCACAGTGGTTAAGGCACCAGCCTGCAAACCCAAAGGTCGCAGGTTCGATTCCCCAGCCAGGGCACATAACCAGGTTGCAAACCAGGTCTCCAGTCAGGTTTGTGCCTGGAGGCAGGTGAAACGCAACCATACACTGATGTCTCTCTCCCTCTCTCCCTCTCTCCCTCTCCCTCTTTCTAAAAATAATGAAATAAAATCTTAAAAAAAAAAAAAAATTTACTAATAGTGTGTTTACCGAGTGCCAGCTACATAAGTGCTGCCAGCACCAGAGCACACATGTACACCCAGGTTGGCTTTTTACAAACAGCCTTAACAAAAACAAAATAATTCACTCAGCACGTGCAATTAGCACAGGCTTTGGAGTGTGCCTGGGGGTGGCAGAGACAGTAAACCTCCCTCCTATTGGTCTTTCACGGTGTGACATTAAGGCCACCCCCATTGGACCAACCAATGAGCTTCGACTGGGAGGACACAACAGCGACATTTGAGGGCACGACAGCGTCTTAGCTCTCTCACTTTATCCTCTCCACCAAAGTAGGGGACAGCTCTCTCGGGCACCCAAAGGGCTGCCTCTTGCCCTGACAAAGATTCAGTTAGGCCCACAGCCTGACTTTCATTTACTGTTTTTGGGGGGTTTTCTCTTTAAAAAAACAAACAAACAAAAAACCCTCCCTTTTGCATGTTCAGATTTTTGCCCATAAGCTCGGAATCAGAGCCGGTTCCAGCCTACCCCAGGGTGAGTGTGCGGTTTCACTTTCGCCCTCGTTACTACATATATACATACATATATATATATATATATATATATTTTTTAATTTTTAAATTTTTACTTATTTTTAGAATACACTTATTGGGGAGAGGGAAACAGGGAGAGAGATGGGTTGCTTCCCCATACGTACAACCTTTTGGTGAACGGGACGACACGCTCCAACTAACGGAGTCACCCAGCCCCGGCCCGTTACCTTATTTTAAAAGGGGAAACAATCGTTTCATCTTGTGTGGCATGGAGTGCCAGTTAGACCTGAGGTCCAGCCTGATCAGGAGCCTAACAATTCTGGTATTGTCGCAGTCTGAAGCAGGTGTTCCCCGGGGGTCTTCTCCCCACAAGTTAGGTGGAAGCGACGCCCCCTCCCTCTCGCCCTGGGTAGACCCTGGAGAGACAGGCTGACGCTGACCCTTGAGGGGAAACAGGCGAGGCCCAGAGACTCGCAATGCCGGCGTGGGCTTCTCGGGAGAAATGCGTTAGTTGGCCAAGTTGGGGGTCCAAGCCTCAAAGCCGGGACTAGAGCTGCTCAGGAGAACCCCGGCTGCCTCCTCGTAACGCGAACCCCACGCCCGTTCTCAACAGCCCCCCCCCACCCCCCCGCCCTCGAGCCGCGGTGGCCCACTCTCTATCTTCCACCGCGCCGCTGCTTACCACTGCGCTCATCCCGGGGCTCACCCGGCCGTCACCCCCTGCCTGTAGCCTGCAGAAGCTGAGGAGGAGCTGGCACCTTCACTTCCGGAAGTAAGTCAAGACTGCCAAGGAGTGTGCAGTGGACTCCAGACCATAGATAAGAGGTCGCGCTGCTTCCCAGCCCCCTCAACCCCGCGACCTCCCTGCTGCCTAGAGCGGCCACTCCCTGGCCGAGGATTTGGACGCATGCGTACCACCTCCGGTCCCGCCCCTTCCTCTTCAGGGACCACTCCGGGAGGGAGCCTAACACCTTTAGCTTGGGGGCAGTGTCTATGTTGGCTTATTTCAGGCACCGATTTCGGGGTTCAAAGGGAATTTGCCCCAGAATTAAGATATAAGTCCGCACTGAACTTTCATAGTTGTCTTTTACCTCCACATTTTTACGCAGAAAGTCAGGACCTTGGCTAAAGTTCCATTTAGAATCGGAATTAAAGTGACCTTACCACATTTTTAATCTTTTAAATCATTGGGCAGGAGATCATTACGTTGATCATTTGGGTGACTTTTTCTACCTACCAAATTACTAGAGAATAAAAAGATTGGCAATGGTTAGCGCCGAGAGTGCGTGAATTCATTTTCTGGAGGATAATCTGGTAATGGGTATCACCGTGTGTGTGTGTGTGTGTGTGTGTGTGTGTGTGTGAAGGTATGTAACAAAGTA
Source organism: Noctilio leporinus (assembly GCA_004026585.1). Classification (NCBI taxonomy): domain Eukaryota; kingdom Metazoa; phylum Chordata; class Mammalia; order Chiroptera; family Noctilionidae; genus Noctilio; species Noctilio leporinus. The sequence goes on along the minus strand of PVIW01007358.1, from coordinate 19,132 downwards.
CCATTTTAACTATTTTAATTGTACAGTTCAGTGGCGTTAAGTATAGCCACACTGTTCTGTAACCATCATTACCATCCATTTTCAGGACTTTTATCTTCCCAAACTGAAATTCCGTATACATTTAACAACTCATGGTCCCTTCCCCTAGCCGCTGGGGGACCATAGTGGTGTCTAGGAATTTGACTACTCTAGGTATCACATGTAACAAATTGTACAGTATTTTGTTGTGATTGGCTTATTTCGCTTAGCATAATGTCCTCAAGGTTCATCTAGGTTATAGCACATGTCAGCATTTCCCTCTTTAAAGGCTGAATATTCTAGTGTGTATATGTCACATTTTGTTTATTCGTCTGTTGGTGGATACTTGGTTGTTTCCACCTTTTGGTTATTGTGAATAATGCTGCAAATATATGAGTATACAAATATCTGTTCAAAACTCTACTTGTAATTGTATTGGCTTTTAAGTTCAGAAGTAGAATTGCTGCCTCATGTAATTCTATTAAAAAAATTTTTTTTTTTATGAACTAGCATACTGTGCCCTGGCTGGGTTGCTCAGTTGATTGTATTGCAGACTCTTAAACCAAAAAGTTGCAGTTTTGGTAATCAGTGAAGGCACATACCTAGGTTGTGGATTGGATCCCTGATTAGACTGGGAGTAGGAGGCAACCAGTCAATGTTTCCTTCTTACATTGATCTTGATCTCTCTCAAGTATATCCTTGGGTGAGGACTTAAAAAATTAAGAATCATCATACTGTTACAGTAGCTGCACTATTTTACATTTCCACCAGCTGTGTACAAAGTTCTAATTTCTCACCCAGTGGATGTGAAATGGTATCTCATTGTGGTTTTGATTTGTATTAGTGCTGTTGAGCATCTTTTCATGTGTTTGTTGGACATTTGCATATTATGCTTGAGAACTATTCAAGTCCTTTGTCCCTTTAATTTTTTAAAAATATTTATTTTTAGAGAGAAGGGAGGGAGAAAGGGAGAGAAGCAGCAGTGTGAGAGAGACATTGATCCGTTGCTTTCTAATATGCGCCTCAGGGACTGAACCTGCAACCCAGTCACATGCCCTAACTGGGAATTGAACTGGAGACCTTTGGTTTTGAGAGACAATGCCCAAACCAACTGAGCCACACCAGTCAGGGCGATTCAAATCCTTTGTCTGTTTTTAAGATGGGGTTGTTTGTTTTTGAGTTGTGGAGTTATAGGAATTCTTTATATTTTGTGGGTCTTTGCCGTAAGTCCTGGATTCTGGGAATTCAGGTCTAATTTTAGCAAGCCCCCAATAAATCTGCTTGCTTCCCTTCCCCCTTTAAAAGCTGATGCCAAGCCCTGGATAGACGCTATCAGTGGATAGATGCTGGCCTGCGAACCCAAAGGTTGCTGGTTTGAATTCCCAGTCATGGCACATAACCAGGTTGCAAGCCAGCCAGGTCTTCAGCCAGGTGTGTAGCTGGAGACAGGTGAAAGGCAACCATACATTGATCTCTCTCTCTCTCTCTGCCTCTCTCCCTTCCCCTCTCTTTAAGAGTAATGAATAAAATATTAAAAAACAAAACAAAAAAAAACAAACAAAAAAAAAAACCTGATGCCAGTAACTGCCTATGACCTGCGGGTTTCTTGTTTTAACAAAGATATGTTTTGCTACTGACAAGAATTTAGCAACTTCCCTGTTCTCAGAGCCAACTGCCCCTCCCTATTACCATCTGCAGAAAGTGCTGCCAACTCCCCCACTCCTTAAAAGCTCTCACTTTGCTACTAATGGGGAAGGACACCCCTTTGGTCTTAGGCCTCCTCTGTTTGCACCTGGCCAAACAAATCTTGTAAACTCATTGCCTGTTCTCCTGTTGTTTTTCTTCTCCGCCGAACTTAACAATGAGTAATAACCCTTTATTAGATTTGTAAATATTTTCTCTCATTTCACCTTGTGGATAGTGTCTCTCCATACACAAGTGATTTTAAGTTTGATGTTGTTCAAAGCACCTATCTTTTCTTCTGTTGCCTGTGCTTTTTGTGTCATAGCCAAAAAATCATTGCCAAACCCAATGTTATGGAGATTTTGCCTTTTTTTTCTTTCTAAGAGTAGTATATTTTTAACTCCTCTATTTTGAATTACTTTTTATGTTGTGTTAAGTAAGGGTCTAACGTCCTTCTTTTGCATGTGGATGTCTAGCTTTTCCAGCACCATTTGTTGAAAGGAGTATCCTTTCTCCAAAATCAGTCACATGCATTTGGTATATATAGCCCATGGACTCGGACAACAATGTGGTGAAGGCAGAGGGTGGGGGCTCATGAGACAGGGGCTGGGTGGAGGGGGGCAAACTAGGGGATGGCAATATCAAACATCTGTAATAGTGTCAACAATTAGAAAAAAGAAAAAAAGATGAGTATCCTTTCTCCGTTGAATGACCTTGGCATCCTTGTTGCAAATCACTTGACCATGTATGCAAGGGTTTATTTTGTGGCTCTCTATTTTATTAAGTTTCTAGGTCTTTCCTTATGCCACTTTTAATCAAAACTTTACTGTTTTGATTACTATAGCTCTGTTGTAAAATTTTTTAAAATGTTATTGTTGTTGTATTACATCCATCCCCATTTTGCTCCCCTCTGTCCCACTCCCCACCCACCTCTGTTGTAAATTTTGATGTCTATTTAAGTTACTTAAAGTTTAAGTGGCCATATGGGTCTAGTACTTTCAATTTTGTTTTTAAGCAGAAACAAGAAGGCAGAGACATTTCAAACTTGAGGTTTGACTACTTGAATTGGCTTTTTTTCCATTCGCATTCCATTTGAACTCTAGAATTCATATTCACTCTCTGCTCCTCACATTAGCGATACAGGGAATAATTACCTTCATATAAATTTCCATTGAATGAGGAAGGAAAAAAGGCGTTGTTGTTGAGACTTACCAAGTTCAACTGGTTCACTGCTTGCGGTATTTCATTCAATGAGACGTGGTTGTCCCAAGGTTGTTTTATATACTTGTAGCAAGTAAGGGAAAACGGGGATTAATATCCAAAGTATATCCACACTGTTGTGTAACCATCATTATGTTACAGGAAGGAATGTTTAGGAGTTACTTATATTCACATTTTGGTTAATTACATGTTGATTTCTTCTTTGCAGTTGGCTACATTTACAGGGTTAGGTTCCGGCCAAGCTCATCCTGTTTACAGCTAGTCTGCAAAATACATTTTAACATTTATCAAGAATAGCATGTAGTAAGGACCTTATGGGGCAAAATATGACCAGACTTTTATTTGTTCTTTAGATTACTTAATATTTAATCTTTCCAGTGGTGGTGGGGGGACAATGACAATGATTTTTTCCCCCAAAGGCACAAGTAGCCTATACTCAGTATTTCTTTCAAACCGAAGAATGTGAATGCAAGGAAATGTGACAGTAAGTCAGAACTACAATCATACCTTACATTTATTTATACAGTGCTTTACAATTCACATACATTCTCACCACTGATCCTCAGCCCTAAATAGGGTTGAGGAAATTCAGATTTAGGAAGGTTGACTATGACCCAGACCTGATAAATGGTAGTTAGCCAATTTCATAGTTGTCTTTTGTCAAAAACCCGTTCAGTCTGCTCATGTTTACTGAGCATCTATGATGCGTCTGCACTGTTCGAGGCTCTGGGGGATCAGTGGCAACCCCCAAAACTACTTTAGGCCAGACCTCATCTGCTTTGCCTGTCATTTCCCGTGGCTAGTGTGGTAGGTAAGGTCTTAGCTTTGCTTTCTTCACTACGGCTTTAAGTAATCCCCCCGCCCTCTCATTATTATTATTGCAGCATCCAGTTCATTCTCTTAAAAAGATTATTGTGCTTCCAAGAGGCAAGTTTGATTTCTGCTTGACTTCCCCCTTTTCCCCCAATTTAGGCTCCAATGGGGCAGGGACCTTGTGTTTTCTGCTCATCACTGTACCTCCACTCATTTCGTAGTGTCTGGCACACAACAGGAACCCAGGAAATATTTGTTCATTGACTGGATAGTAGTACACGCCTACTTACAAAGCGAATGCCCTAGGACCTGGTCTCACTAGTTCAGACCACGCGGTGGGGACTTTGATAGCCACGCCCCTCTTCTGTCCCAAGCAGGAGTGCAGGGAGCCCAGCCCTGGCCCCGCCCCTCCATGACGCAGGCGCACGTGATGCGCGCCGGCGCGCGCGGTTCCCGGAACTCGCAACCGCGGTAGCTGCCACTGCTGCCTCCTCAGCCGGCGCCGTCGCCCAGGAACTCCGCGAGTAGAACGGCCTAGTTTGGCCCCGGCAGGGCCGGGGTTCCGGTCTCCCTGCAGAATGGAGATAATCAGGAGCAGTGCGTGTCCGCCATGCACCTTCCCGCGTCCCCGCGGTCCCCCTCACTCGGTCTGCTAGGCCCGGACCACGGTCGCCCAATCTGCTTAGTGGGCCTGGGGCTGAGGCAGCCTCTCAGGAGTTTGCCCCCCTAACTGTGTGCCTCTTGGAGGCTTGTCCCTCTCCGGCCCACGTTCTCTTCAGGACTTAGTTCTTCTGCCCCAGCACCCCTCAGAGGGCCTTGCGTTTTCCTGGTCCGTGGACCCTCAGCCCTCGTTCCCTTCCCGCCCATGCACCTTCTCCTCGTTCCGTGCGTCCCTCCAAGACGCGTCCTCCGGCCCCAGGCCTTCGGAGTTCCGCGGTCTTCCTTCCCTCGCCCCTTAGGTGTTCGTGGGCAAGCAGCAGCCAGGACACCGGTTCTGAGCTTCTCGGTTTCTCCGCAGATTTTAAGAGTAACCTTCATAAAGTGTACCAGGCCATAGAGGAAGCGGACTTCCTTGCCATCGATGGGGAGTTTTCAGGTACCCCTCGCTTGCAAGCTCGCGGCTGGCACCTGGCATTGCTTAGCCGGCCCTCCTCCCGACACCCTGTCCCCGGCTTTTGCTTGCTGGCTCCTTTTCCCTGTTTATACCCTTGGGCAAGTTCCGTGAGTTTCAACATTTCCTCTTAAACGTTTCAAAAGCCGGGAGGTGGGTTTGTGAGGGTGACAGAGACAGATGCTGCTTAAAACTTTTTGACAGGTGGGTGGTAGAGAACTTGAAGGTTAGGGGCAGAGGTTTTTTGGGATGTGTGTATGGTAACGCGTATAACGTAAAATTGACCATTTTAAAGTTGTTTACAGTTCACTGCCATTTAAGGATATTCCCATTGCGCATCCATCTCCACCCTCCATCTCCTGAACTTTTTCGTCTTCTCGAACTAAAACCCTTTACCCCTCGAACAACAGCTTCCAATTCTTCCCTCTCCCCTTGCCTCTGTCAACCAGGATTTTTTTTCTCTCTGCATCTGACTGCTCTAGGTATGTCCTGTAAGTGGAGTTGGTGTTTGCGTTGGTGACTGACTTTAGGGTCAGGCTTCATGCATTTGTGGGAGTGTTCATTGCCTCCCTTGGCAAGGGGTGTGTTTGTGTGTAGTACTTGACCAACACTTGAATGGCAAGGATTTTTTTTTGTTCCTTTGGATCAGAGACCAATTTTTAAATTGTTGAAGCCAGTATGAATAGTAGACTATCTTTGGTATGGGTATCGACTTTAACCATCTGCGTTTACAGATTTAACAAACCCTTCAGCTCTTCCTTGGTTTTAATTTTACATGCTGTTTGTAGTTGATATCAGTTCTGTGGGAAGCTGAGAGTTTTCACCAGAGATCATTTTCTCTTGATCTTGAAAATACCTTTGTTGTGTAGATGTTACTCCAAACTCTTGGCCAACACTGAGACCCTTAACAATTCTTAACAATAATAAACTTAAGAATTTGCTGATACTGGATTATGCATTACGTTTTGAAAACAGCAAAACATAATTACTTTTATTTCTTAAAATCAGGAATCAGTGATGGACGTTCAATCACCACATTAACCAGTGGTTTTTAAAAATCATTACTGTGTTTTGAAACCTGTTTTACTCATTTGGAACTGCCTAATCTCAAATGGAAACATTCACATTTGTAAATTCCTTATTGTAGAGTTTAGCTTGGTGGCCAGTGAAATGAATGCTGGTTTTGAAAAAGTGAAGTAAGGAGCACTCTGTAATTCCTATAATATAAAACCGTAGAGCCATCGTATAGTTGACTGACATTTTTACATTAGTGTTTACTGAAATGTTCACTTTTATTTCTTGAAATCTAGGAATTAGTGATGGACCTTCAGTCACCACATTAACAAATGGTTTTGACACCCCAGAAGAAAGGTATCAGAAGCTTAAAAAGGTAAGTGAATGTGCTAGAAAATCTTTTTCCCCCATGTTGGTCCTCCTTACGTTGAATTAAAGAGAAATGTAATTATTAAACTAGCACATTAACTTCTCAACCCCAGCCGTGAAACAATATTTTAGTGTCATTTAAAGCAGTAGCAAAAATGTTTGCTGGAAAGCATTTTGGGGGAAGGTTTAGTATTTTCATTGTTAACTTGGTTTATAGGAAATACGATATGGTTATTTTAATCATTTGGAAATAGGCCAAATATTATGATGTTCTGGATGGTGGATAGGTGCTTAATTGGGGAAAACATTAGGAAATGTATGTAATTTAATAATGCTTCTAATAAATAATCTGTAATTTGTTCTAATTGGAAGTATTCTGTCAAAGTCAAATTAGAAAGCCCACCTAATTGAGAATAGTGTTGCTCAATGGAATATATGGCATTGTTTTGACTGGTGTTTTATTTCCCTTTTCCAGCATTCCATGGACTTTTTGCTGTTTCAGTTTGGCCTTTGCACTTTTAAGTATGACTACATAAATTCAAAGTAGGTTGTTTTAACAAGTGATGGGAAATCTTTTGTCATGGCATAATACAACCCCCTAAATCTCCTTTTATCTTATTCTTCCAGGTATATAATAAAGTCATTTAACTTCTATGTTTTCCCAAAGCCCTTCAATAGATCCTCACCAGATGTCAAATTTGTTTGTCAGGTTAGTAGCATAAAGAGGTATTTATTTATGTATTTTTTCTGTTACGACTTGCTGATGTGTCAGTGTGGATATGTGGAATCAGAATTCTCTTTAAAATTTGGTCTGCTTCTAACTTTTGGCTTTGGGCAAATCCTTTCACCTCTCTGACCTTCAATTTTAGGGTTGTAAATTAATTATACTGCTATTTCCTCCATTACTTTGGAATGAATTAAGAAATAAGACGCAGGCAACAGGCAGAAATCAGAACATGAGGTTTATTATTAGTAAGACTTTAAAAACTGTATGAAGTGCTCCAGGTGTAGTCACAGAATGGCTTTGAGAACTCGGCTTCTTAATGTGGCTCTTTTTGGGATTTTTGATAGCTTACACCTAAATTGAACTTACAGCTCAGGACCTTTTGGCCCCTTCCCACCCCATTCTTTATGCACCCATCTCCAGTGGTAGAGCTTTATTTGCTGGAAGAGCAGCGCATATGTGTATCTAATCTAAAACTAGAGATCCCAGAAGGAGCTAAACTGTGTACCCTTAGTTCCTTTTCCCAAGCTTATCAATTAGAAAAGGGAGGGTGGAAAGAGATTTTCCTCTAAAGGAGAGGGCTTACTATATGAGCCACAGTTAAGTGTATAGGAGATTCTCCCTCATGACATCCCTTTTTGGGTTGTATAGTTGACTTGGTGGACACTCAGTCAGTATTGATTTTCATTTTTTTCCCTCGATTAATAATTTGTTAAAATGGAGAATGTTAAAATTTTAAAAGGAGAAGATGAATAAGTGTTTTAGTGTGTGGATATATGATTAAAGGTGAGTGTTAGTCTTTTTCCCCTTATAGTCTTGTGCCCTAGATTCTTTCCCAGTAGCAACATTAGTTTATTTAAGTCATCCTGACTTTCCTTTCTCCCGAGTGTGAGTAGTAATGCAGTTAAGAAATCCTGCTGTTTTCCGGTTGGAAACATGGAGGGTGCTCAGGAGAAGAGAATCTCCTGACCTCTAGTTTCCATCCTAGACCCCTTAAAGAGGGGAGGGGCCTAGGGAGCTGCCCTACCTTGTCATGTACCATCAATAAAGTTCACTGTACACCCCCCCCCCCCCAAAAAAAAGAAGAAATCCTGAAGGCTTCTGAGTTGAATCATGCCAGATTCTTTCTGTGATAAGGCAGGATTAAGCAAATGAAATTGAGAGTTAATCTCAGTTATGCCTGGGGCTGAATAGAGAAGGGGAAGATAATTTTGGTCTTGTAACCGGTTTTCTTAAATTAGCAAATAAATTGTAGTTGATGTTTTTTTTACCTTGCAATTTAGTTAACAGCTATATAGTCACTTAGTATAGGATACTTAAGTTGAACAGTATTTGTAAAGTAGGCTCAGTTTGGAAATTTGTGTGACTCATTTTCCAGTAGTACCAGCAGAAGACAGTTACACAGAGTTCCATGACTTTAGCCAGGGGTTAAAATAAAAAACCCTAAAGATTCCACCAAAAACATTTTTTAATATATATTTTAATTGTTTGTTTTTAGAGTGAGAGAAAGGGGTGGGGGAAGGGAGGAAAACACTGAAGTTTGAGAGATGCATCAATCTGTTGCTTCTCCTGCGCCCCTAACTGGAGACCTGGCCTAAACCCCAGGCATGTACTCTGACTTGAAATAGAACCAGCAACCTTTTGGTTCACGGGCTGGCACTCAATCCACTGAGCCACGGCCAGCCAGGGCAAAAAAAAAAAAACCCTTCCTAACGTAATAATCAAATCTAGCGAATCAGCAGAAATCAAAACCAATATTTAAAAATCAGTTTATTTCTATATACTGATCACTTATTCATTGCTAGGCGAAATAAGATAAATATTGTGTGATCTTACTTAAATATGAAATTTTTAAAAACTGAACTTAAAAGAAAGCAGTGGCATTGAGACATGTTAGGGATGATGCTCGGTTCTAAAAGATCCACATAAACAGTTATTCTAAACTTCTAAACTGGAAACAGTTTAGAAGAACTGCTGTTCATTATATGCAGCCATGTTGTGGCTACACATGGAACACTTCATGCAATTGTAGTGGCCATTCACTCCTTAAAAAAGAAAAAGATATAATAGACTTGAAGACAGGCCAGAGACTAATATTTAAAATGGAAAGTGGGATAAAAAGGCTGTAATTCTCTAGTCTGGTGGGATAAAAACACAGAGAAAAGGTTTAGGTTCAGTATATAAACTCGTGATTGTAGGGATAAGGTAAAGGGTAGTATCTTTGTATTTTCTTCTTTTTTTCCCCTCCTTCTAAGGTAGTTTTATTTTGTTTAAAATTCTATGACTATAGCATAGTTGGATCTTATAAGGGAGTTAGGGTCTGGAGTCAGCAAGTAGGGTGAAAATAAGGTTCAGTCAAAGTCATTCTTTAAAAGCTCTTATCACCCTCAAAGTAGATAGATTTAGGGGGGTAAAACAACCTTATGTACTCTCTGAAAAGTGTCTGTGCACACAGTGAGATGCCCCCACACTAGGTAAGATGTGGAAGGATGGGCAGACTGAGAACCAAATACAGTCACAGTGAACATACTCATCTTGTGGAATGACAGGCAGAATAGCATGGCATTTACAATTGTTTTCAACTCTTCTTCCTTTTTTTGGCTAAACATCTGTAGTTGAATTAATGGAAGATAAGACACACACATGGTTGTGAAAAATGAAACATTGCTGCTATTCGTAGGGTAAAAAATTAGTTGTTTTTAACACCCCCTTCTCCAAACTATATTCCCCATTTCATTTCTGTTTTTTCAGGTTTTTATATGCATGTATACATATATCCATATGGCTACACACATATACCAAATTTTAGCTTTTTCTTCAATATTCACAGAATCTTAATATTCATATTTTATATAATTTTCACTTTTCACCCAACACATCTTCATATTTCATAGGTATATGTTAATTTACTGAATTGGAATTTGGAAGCTTTCCAGTGGTTCCCAATTTAAACAATGCTATAGACAAATCCCTATATATTTTTGTGTATACATAGGAGTATTTTTATAGGACAGATTTTTTTGGCAGTGGAATTGTCTTCCCAAATAGCTGTGCTTACCTCTTGAATCTTGAAAATGTACATTTATTTTTATTTTCCCTTTTTTTAAAGATTTTATTCATTATTCTAAAGAGAGAAGGGCAGGCAGGGAGGAAGAAAGGGAGAGAAACATCAATGTATGGTTGCCTTTCACCTGACTCCAGCTATAGACCTGGATGGAGACCTGGCTTGCATCCTGGTTTTGTGCCCTGATTGGGAATCGAGCCAGTGAACTTTGGGTTCACAAGTGGGCACATATCCATTGAAGCTGCCAGCCAGGGCTATGAAAATGGTACATTTAGGATAGATCAAAGGTAGTGGATAGTAAACCACAGGTAGATATTGTCAATTCAAATAATTTAAAACAAACTACAGTAAAAAATACATAACAAAATTTATTATTTAGTGGTTTTAACTTCAGTGGCATTAGGCATATTTACATTATTGTGCAACGTAAAGGGTGTTTGGCTTCAGAAATGGAACAGATGAATCTCTGACTCTGGATTTTTAAAGAGAAGGACGTTAGCAGTTCTGGAGTCTAGTTATGGGAGGAACAGGTGTGCCTTTCCATAGTTGATCTTTCAGTGCTTCTGTCAGTGATGGAATATGTAAGTGGGCAGAATTATAAGACTACATGAGCAAGGAGGCTTGTGGTCCAAGTCAGAAGACACTGGGTCTTTGTTCAGAACCAGATAAAAAGGGAAGATTTTGGGAGAAAGGTTGCTTATTTTAAACCATAGAAAACCGGGACATGATGGAAAAAGATGTAAGTGTGTGTGTTTAAGAGTGTCTTTTTATATCAGACCATATTTGAAAAAATTTGTGTTGGCTAATAAAGATACATATGGTGATTACTTTATAATGGAAGACTACAAGGCATAAGTAAACAAAAAATTGGAAGAAAAGAAAAATGCAGATGTGATTGCTATAGTGCAATTAGAACACAGAATTTGTGCCAAATAAAGTCTTGTCTCCACTCTTTGCCTCTCAGCTTCCTTCCAGCTAAGAAAAGAAGAGAAAAATCTGTGGCTATAGGACCAAAACAAACCAGGGCTCCTGAGAAAGTTCAGCTTTGCTCAGCCTAGATACCTCAGAACAGTTCCCCTTCCGTTATCACAAAGAAATCGTTAATGTAGAAGACCTTGTTTTTAACTGTCTCTCAAGTGAATACCGTAATGAGTTTAATGGGATAGTACTATGCCCCTCAATCTAGACTAATGGTATAATGTCTAAAAGTATAGTTCAGGAAAGGTTGTTCTGTGATTAAGATGATTTCAAATGCTTTGCCCTTTCATGTTCAGACTTAAAACAAGAGTAAAATTATAGTAGCTACAGTAATGTTTTCCACTCTTTACTCAGTTTGATAAGGACTTTGTGACTTTGCCATTTTTATGTACATTGAGCAATTTATTTACTTAATGTTTTTATTTAAATTTACATATGTATTTTGATTTACCCTAGGTTTGAGGTGTTTGTTTAATAAGTCTTATTACTGGGAACTTTTGTCTATTTTGACCTTGAATGTAAAGAATATCCAGTTAAGATTTTGGGTTTCCAGAATCTAATTTGAAGTAAATGTTTTATAATTTGAAGCGGATACTGATGTGAGCAAGCTACCTTAAACTTGAACCTGGGGTGAGATAACATAAATACATTTCATTTCTATTTATAGTCCTTTGGTCAGTACAGTGATCAGGAGTTTTCTGCCTATTGAGAGAATGTATATTCATCAAGTGAAGTTTTCTTAAATATTGTGAAACAAAGGTTATTTGTTTTTATAAGCTATAAAGGAATGGAGCCCCAGTAATTCAGATAAAGTAATGAATTGTTTGGTAGCCTGGGAGTAGAAATCCCTTGTGTTCTGACCTTTGGCAGGTTGGTTCTTTGCCTGGTTGCCTAAGTTTATTCCTCTGAGTTACTTCTCTGCTTCTGTTTACATACCTACCACTAACATCACTGAAATAACATCACTATGTTCTGTGTTCTCGTTTTAGAGTTCGAGCATTGACTTTCTAGCAAGCCAAGGATTTGATTTTAATAAAGTTTTTCGCAATGGTAAGATTATGTGTGACTTATCTTTAGAACTTTAAGTGGGAATTTGGTTGAGAATGAATCTTTTTGTGCTTGCTGTCCGAGACAGAATTTCAGGTTTCTAGAACATTGCCTGCAGCCTTAGAGTTTTAAAAACCTTGTCTGTGTATTGTGCCTTTTCCTCCCCTAGCCTAGTCAACCATGAATTGAACAGGAGAGTAGATGCTACTAATGAGGCCTCTCAAACTCCTGAAATTATTGAGTGGTGTTTACTCATAGTTTATTCTCTGAGTTAGCTACTTACACATAGTTATAATGTAGAATAACATACTTATTTATAGTTTATGTGACTTACCTAAAACCTGTGGATAACACTTCCCTCTTTTTTTTTCAGTGAGACAAATGGTATGGACATTATACTTTAAAAAGTAGCTGTATTCTAGTAATCCTGTGATGAAAAATTCCTTTTCCTATTGGTACTTGTTTTATAATTGTAGGTGGTTTTTGTTTCTTTCTTTCTTTCTTTTTTTTTTTTTTAATATTTTATTTGTTATTTTTAGAGAGAGAGGGAGAGAGACATCAATGAATGGTTGCTTTTCACTTGCCTCCAGCTATGGACCTAGCAGGAGACCTGCCATGCAACCTGGTTATGTGCCCTGGCTGGGAATCGAACCATTTGGTTTGCAGGCCAGCACCTTATCCATTGTGCCATCAGCCAGGGTGGTTTCTCTGTTTCTTGTGGGAGAAAAAGTCTGCACAGATTTTACAATCACAGTGGTTAACTTGCTGATGTGATAGGCTGCTGAGCACCCTGCAAGAAGGGACTGTCTCATCTCATGCCCTTGGTGCATAGCATTATTCTTCTCTTTATCAGGGCGGTGACCGTGAAATAGCTGATGAATGCATATTTGACATTAGAGTACACCAAAGTAGTTTTTCCTCCTCCAGTCATGTATGAACAGTGTTTGGAAAACTTAACAGTTTTTAGCAGCATTATTAAGCAGTTGCTGCCCTAAGGTTAATACTACTTTTAATTATTCTACTAAATTATATTATTTTCCATGGTGAATATAAAATTATTAAGTAAGGTAAGGAAAAATACTTTTTCAACAATACTACTAGAACATTGACTTCAAATAAATTCATTTCCCCTCAGCGTGACCTTCCTGGGATGTCCTTAGAACCAATGCCATGTTGTTATTTAATTGCTTCAGTGGTGCTGCATCATAATTTCTGTTGATGATTTTGTGTTTTGAAAGTACTGAAAAGTTTTGGAGCCCTGGCTGGTGGCACAGTGGATTGGCACAGCCTGTGTACCCAAAGGTCGCGGGTTCGATTCCCAGTCAGGGCACATAACCAGGTTGCAAGCCAGGTCTCCAGCCAGGTCTGTAGCTGGAGGCAGGTGAAAGGCAACCATATATTGATGTTTTTCTCCCTTTCTTCTTCCCTCCCTGCCCTTCTCCCTGAAAATAATGAATACAATCTAAAAAAAATAAAAAAAAAAGTTTTGGAGCCCAAACTGCTTAATGTAGTGGGTGAATGGACCAATTGGGTAACACGATTTGGGGATATAAAATAATTTTTTTCCCCTTGTGGCTCATACTTGATTCTGAAAGCCATTATAATATATGAGTTGTAAATGTAGTTAAGAATACTATATTGGAATAAGCACAAAAATCTTTTGAAGGAATTACTTTAACCAGTCTCATATAGATGTAGTATAGTTTCCAGCCTGATGGGTTTATTTTCATAAAAGGAAAGAAACAGCCAATTTAGAGTGTACCTCTTCTGATTTTCTTATAGTCAGACTTTGGAATATATTTTTTAAAAAATATATTTTAAATATATTTAATTTATTATTTCCAGAGAGAGGGGGAGGGGAAGAGGCAGAGAGGGAGAGAAATATCAATGGATGGTTGCCTTTCACCTGCCTCCAGCTATAGTCCTGGCTTGCAACCTGGTTATGTGCCCTGACTGGGAATCGAACCAGTGACCTTTGGTTTTGTAGGCCAGCACCTATCCACTGAGCTACCAGCCAGAGCTAATTTAAAATTTTTTATTTATTTTCAGAGAGAGGGGAAAGGAGGGAGAAAGAGTGGGAGAGAAACTTCAACGTGTGGTTGCCTCTCTCATGTCACCTAGGGACCTAGCCCACAGCCCAGGCATGTGCCCTGACTGGGATTGAACCTGTGACCATTTGGTTCACAGGATGGTGCTCAATCTACTAAGCCACCCCAGTCAGGACCAGACCTTGGGATATTTTAGTTACAAATGAATAAGGGCTCCCAGGCCACCTGTTATCACCTGGACTTTTCATCCTGGTGTTGATATTCTAAATACGATCTAGACCTTCATTCTCTTCTGTATCAGATCTTTCAAGTCATGCTTACTTCATAAATGCCAGACCCTTTACCCCTGGTAGTCTTGTCATAAGTGCCTTTGACATCCTTTTTTGAAATGGAACCAGATAACTTCTTGTTAACCATTCTCCTTACAGCCTCTCAAACACATTATAACACAGGTGGGTTTTACCCTGTTCTTTTTAGTATTTCCAGCCAGATAGTGGTAGGTATTCTTGCTTCCCCATACCATCTTCAAACCCCTTGAAATTCCTTAGGAGCTACAGTTCTCCTTAAGACTGTCACCCAGCTCTCCATCCCTCTTTCTGCTGATTCCATGGGTATGCCATTCAACAAAATGACAGCCCTTGCTTTGGCTCATTATCTTTCTCTCCACTTCTGCCTCTGTCCTTATTCTGGGTGACTTCTGTATCCATAAGGATGACCACCAAATACTCTGTCTTGTCTGTTTCTTGACCAGGTGGTCAGCAGTTCTTGCTTCTACCTTTTCTTAGGCACCTATTTCCTTGGTAGCATCAAGGGTCTTATCACCCACTTCCAGCATTTCTCTTTGAGAGCACTACCTCTTCTTCTCATTTACTTACTCTAGTACCTCATTTTAGCAGTCTATTGGCCTCCATTACTTTTTCAATAGCTGTGTCTTTCTGTTTTCCTGTCCTGACCTCCCTCCTTATACATGTGGTCTATCAAATTCTTCCTTCCCTTCCTTGCTCCTTTCCCTCCATTGCACTTGCCCAGTAAAGTCCCAACACTGGTTGGATCTGACCACCTACCTTCTTTATTTCTGAGCATCTGAATATTGCCGGAAAACATGATACACCTGAACTAATTTGTTACTTTAAATTCATTGACCACAAGCTTCAAAGAAGTTATGCTTAAAAAATCCTACATTTCTGACTTAGACATTTCCTTTCCAGCTTTCTAAAATACGGGTTTTTTTTTACTATCTCTCTCTCCAAACTTCCCTGATGACCATGCTTCTCAATGAAAATAGGAAAAAACGGAGAAGAGCTGCTGCATGCACATTCTCACCACCAGACACACGTCTGGACCCAGCCTTCTAACTTCTGTTCTTTACAGTGAAGAGGAGTCCCTGTCTCCTTGTCAAGGCTCCTCTAGTTTGCTCTTCTCTCTCCTGAATTATTTTTCCCTTCTTTACTGGATCATTCATGTTTATGTTTTTCCTAATTTTGAACTGAAGTTGGTAGTTTCTTCCATAATGAAGGTAGGCTACAAATCTCAGTAGTATTTGTATCTGTTGATTGATGTGGTTTTCTAATTCCATCCTTCTTTTTCCAGAGTTGGTTAGTATCCTATGGCTTTTAAGATGTTATATAGCCTGATGATGCCTAAACTTTTCTCTTTTTTCTCCTACACTATAAACTTCTATAAATTTTTAAGTTATATATATCCTTAGATTATTTTATATATTTGGAAGGTAGCTTTTGATTGTCATTCTTGGAGCCTCAAACTGATTCTTTGCCTCATTTCCCCCGCTTAAGTTGTCATATTATCTTCCCAATTGCTTAAACATAAAAGCATTACTTTTTATTTGCTTTTTCCTTTATTCTTTATCTATAGTATATCAACAGGTTCTATCTCTCCTATCTCTAAAAAACCATTCTTCCCATCTTCACAGTCTAAGCCAAGGTGCAAACCAGGGCCCACCGTCTATTTTGTGAAGTTTTATTGGGACATAGTCATGCCCATTCATTTATTCACTGTGTATTACTCTTTCCATGCCATAAGAGCAGAGCTGAGTAGTTGCAACAGAGATCCACCAGCCTAAAACTTTAACTATTTGTCCTTAAAGAAAAAGTTGATTGACTTCTGGTCTAGACAGTCATTTCCCACCTGTACAACTACAGTGGACAGTTGCTTATATCTCTGACTTCCCTACTTCAACTCTTATGAGAATCAAAATGATCTTTTTAAAACATGAAGCAGGTAATGTAATTATCTTGCTTAGGATCTGCTAATGGCATCCTGTTGCTCTTAGGACATAATACATTTTTATTGTGGCCTATAAGGGCCTGTGTAATCTTGTTCCATCTTGCCTCCAACTTGTCATCATGCCTTTCTTCTGTTCATTATGTTCTAGCCACACCAGTTTCCTTACTGTTTTTGGAAAAGTCCAAGCCAATTTCATTCTCAGTACAGTTATATTTACCTTTCTGCCAGAAAACTCTTCCCCTAGTTCTTTGCATGTCTGATTCATTCTTATTCTTTGGATCTTCACTCACAGTGGCCTTCCCTGATCATCCTGACTAAAGTGATCCCTTCATTACAGAGCAGTATGCATCTACTTTGCTCACTGTTAGATCCCTCAGACTCTAATACAGTTTCTGAAACAGCATATATACCAAATAAACATTTGTTGAAAAAAGAAGGAGTAAATGGAATGTGTGAATAGACAAACATATTTCAAAATCGTTTGCTTTTTCTGTTGATTTTTTAAGCTATAGGTAAATATGGTAAGCCTTTCCTGATTATTTTAGACTCTGGTTTGTTAAACAATTTTTAAGTTAAACAGTTACTTCTACTAATACATTCTTTTAAAAACTATGTTTAGGAATTCCATATTTAAATCAGGAAGAAGAAAGACAGTTAAGAGAGCAGTATGATGAAAAACGTTTACAGTCCAACGGTGCAGGAGCTTTATCATATGTGTCTCCTAATACATCAAAATGTCCTGTGACGATTCCTGAGGATCAGAAGAAGTTTATTGACCAAGTGGTGTAAGTTCTAAACTGGAACCAAGTGCGCATTGTGTATTGGGGCAGAACTGACAGCTGTGTGTTGTACCTGTGCTGCACATACACAGTATACACAGAGGTGTGATGTTGTGATTGGCAGGATTTAATTATAGCAAATCTGAATTTGTGTGGCAAAAGCATGTTGTAAGTAGGATTCTATGTACTGTGCTTAGACTTGTCACATGTCAGTGGGAAGACCTTCTGCAAGGGCAGAGAAATGAAACAGATCCATCCAGATATTTGCAACATATTCATATCTTTTTCTCTCACCATGACATTTTTGACAAGCCAGTGTGCCATTGAAGAAGTATCTAGACTTTCTTAGTTTACCTATCAGTGTAACTGCTTTACCAGAAAAGTAAAAATTTAAAACACTTGTATTGATATAACCTTGAGGATTATCACTGGTAACAAAAAAATGCCAAAATAAATTTTCTTAAGCCTTATTGAACTAGAAAGTTATGATTTGATAAAATTACATTGTCATATATTCTCTTTTTTTAGAATTGATTTCAGGAAGAGAGAGTAATACTGATTCATTGTTCTTATTATGCATTCATTGGTTGATTCTTGTATGTGCCCTGACTCAGGATCAAACCCACAATCTTGGAGTATCAGAACAATGCTCTAACCAATTGAGTTACCTGGCCAGGGTACATGTTCTTGTATTTAGATAGCTTTTGGGTATGATTATTCTTTTGGTTGATGACTTTATTCCTTAATAGTATTGGCCATCATGTTTTTATTTTAATTCCTCAGAGAGAAAATAGAAGATTTATTACAAAGTGAAGATAATAAGAACTTGGACTTAGAGCCATGTACAGGGTTAGTTTTCTTGAATCTTTTCACATCTTCTTTTGGGGAAAGGTGGGTGATTTCTGACATGTGCTATATTTGGTCTTTTAAAAAACCTTAATAAATAGTCTTTTTATTATGGGCATGCTCCTAAGATTTAAGCACTAACTTTGACATTAATAGCGTGGAGGTGATGGTATATTGAGACACTGAATAAGTGCTTTGTCCCATCATGTTGTGCAACTTTGGTTTAAAGTTTATGCTCAAGAGTGGCATAATTGTTTTAGCCTTGAGGAGTACTTAATATATAAACACTTCAGAAGAGAAGAATTTACTCTCAGGCTACTTCTCTCCTTTTATTTTTTCTCTGTGGTGAAAAACATCTTCTTACTTTGTGACCAGCTTCACAGTTGTTTTAGTGTATCTGTCTACCTTAAACACTCTTTATAAGCCACAAGAAGTAATACTTTGGTTAGACGTCTTCTATAAAGGTAGTATAATAATAATAAAGAACTTTTGATGATGACAAGTGTGAGGAATTCTTATGCTACAAACATCCTGCCCAGTCTTGTTTGGATATTATCTGTCACTTCTATTGAAATTTCTTTTAAAAATTTAATGTCTTCCCCTACCAGTGCTTGATCAGTTATGATTTTCTTTTAATAAGCCAAGACCAAAACCTTTTCTTTTGTTTTTATAGGTTCCAAAGAAAACTAATTTATCAGACTTTGAGCTGGAAGTAAGTGTTTATATTATATGCAACAGCTCTGTGAAGAGCCCAGGATTTAAAAACTAAAGATAATATCATAGTTCTCATTTAATTTATAGAATTCTGCAGTGCTTGGTGATTTGATATTCCATGATTTTAAAAAAGATTTTATTTATATATTTTTAGAGAGAGGGGAAGGGAGGGAAAAAGAGGGAGAGAAACATCCACACGCAATAGAAACATCCATTCGTTGTCTTATGTTCCCCATAAGACATGGGGACCTGACCCGCAATCCAGGCATATGCCCTGACTGGGAATTGAACAAATGACCTTTCAGTTTGCGGGATGACACCCAACCTACTATGCTACACCAGTCAAGGTGACCACCCCATGTTGTTTTGCAGTGTTTTTATTTTATTTACCCCTTTTTTTTTTTTTATTGTTGTTGTATTACATCCATCACCTTTTTGCTCCCCTCCATCCCCTTCCCC
>PVIW01007357.1:0-73945 GCA_004026585.1 Noctilio leporinus | reverse complement strand
TAAAAAAAAAAAAAAAAAGACTCATCAAATAGAACACTTCTCAATTTAAAAAATTGGAAATAATTGAACCTTATAAAAGAAGATTAAAGAAACAAATACTCAAGTGTAATGTGCTGCCTTTTTTACGCTGGCTTTTATTAACCACTGTTGCATCTAATCTCTTACCTCTTCTTCTAAGTTTATTAGAATGTCACAGAAACTCTTCTCAAATTTGTATCTTGGCTTCCATAACCTGAAAACTCAACTATCCCTATTCTAAAACACATCCTCAGAACTTGAAACCACCAGTGACACCAAAGCCTTTCATGTAATGATCTCAGCTGAAAGTTTTAAGTAGTTTCAGGTGATGCAAATAGTATAGTTTCCAGATTGTTAGAAAGGCTGTGCCCCCTTTCCCCTGGCTTGGGGTGTCTGCTCACTTTCTCCCTATGGTCAGAGGAGAAAGGTTCCTTTTTGCTGAAAATATGAAAACATGTACCACTTAATCTTTCTCCTGAGTAGAAGAAATTGACTGTCCTCTTCCCTCTCAGGGGTCAATTTTTTTTAAAGTGAATTTTCTGGTGGAGAGAATCCTTAGCGATCCTTTCCCCAGAACAAAATATATGTAAACGACTAAAAGATTTTTAAATAGAATTATAAGTCTTTTCTTGGTGGCTATTATAAAACACATTATGAGGTGTAACTTTAATTTCTTCAAAAGCTCCAGTTGAAATATACCTATATATACCCATACTAAATAAGAGCAGTAACAAAGTCAAATTTACAAAAGGATAGGTCATAATTTGGCAGCAACATCTCTCACTAAGATTGCGTTTTGTGAAAGGTTTGCTCTGTTATTATACCCCATTAATTAGCTGAGAAAGCAGTGGCAAGAGCAATAAATTACGGGCCCCTTGTGGGCAGAAACTACATCTTGTACCCTATTAATATTCTGTGTACCAAATAAACACAGGAAGTGTACAGATCTGGGTAAGAAATAGACACAAATAGCAGTTGTAAACTTTATTTTCTTGAGAATCTGATGAATTTCCTTCATCCCTACCCGCCTGGCTGCCTCCAATGTTCCCAGTGCCCACTGGGCGGCAGGCTTTGTGTCAGGGCTCAAAGCTTTGTACTTCCCAACCTCCAAAAACATGCGTTTGTGTATATACACATCATTTTGCATACAATTTTAGATATTTTATTGAACTCCCAAAGCCCTCAAGAGTCAAGAAGCATCTTTAAAGTAATTACATGGCTGAATATACTCGACATTTTTACCAGGCAGAATCTTAGTGTTTGGAAAAATAACAGAATATCATTTAAAATAAACTCATTCAAGTCATGTGCAGTATGGAATGGGAGACAGGAATCCTACATTTCATATTCAGTCCGAGTAAGTAACCTATACAACCTTGAGGCTCTCCCTGTATGTGAGAGGAGTGGTCAGTTACAATAAATAACCTTCAAGGACTCTCTTGACCAGCTAAGTCTGTGCTTCTTAGTGAGGAAGAAAGAAGGCCCCTGAAATTAAAAAATTAAATGTGGCCATTCTCTGTCTATTATAAGCCTCCATTATCATTCTGACTGAAAAATTGACCTATTTATTATGTCCCATTGCTCAGAGAGCTAATGTGTTTTAACGTATGATTAAGGGTTACACATCTACCATGACTTGAGCGATGAAACTTGCTACTCTGACCTTAAGCCCAGGATTTCTCTTTTGTTCTCTCAGTGCCAACTTATGCTGAAGAGAAGAGATCTTACCTAAAGAATACTATTTATCCAAAGAACTGGCATTCTGTCAATTAAAGATGGCTCTGAAAAGCCTTGTGTAAAACAAAATTTCACTTGAGTCCTGTGGTACCCCCAGGGTTTTTCTCTTTGTTTTCTCATGTGTTGAGTTGTGGTATCTTGCAGTTCTAGAAACATACACAAGTAAACACACACATAATAGGGGTAAATGATACTTCTCTACAAATTAACAGTCTCAGCACTTCCATCATGTATGATTAGAGTTCATTGTCTATAGGACCTTCACGTGGATTTAATGCAGAAATGTGTACACATCTCTAAACCTATTTAGCTTCACAGTCTGGAGAGCTTAGACGAAGAGCATGTGGCAAAGTCATGTGGTGATGTACAGATACTAAGTGACAGTAATATAAAAAGTAATATTGTGGCTTGGAGCACATTTCATATTTTGTTCTTGAGAACCTATTTTGGCACGATAGAAGCCTGAATTTTGGCAGAGAAAAGCTAGAGTCCAAAACATTTCCTAAAACGATTAATGAGTAAGATCTTTCAGTTTCTGTACCCTAACACAGTGCTGTGCATATAGTAAGTGCTCATTTTAGCTACATTGAATATTCATGTCCATTATTTTAGAATCTGTTTTCTACATTACTGACTTTTGTCCAAAAATCACTTAGAAACAATTTTAAATAATCAATTTGAAACTTGTGGGTTAATGTACTTCTTAACCCACAGAAGGAAAAATTATAATTTTTTCATGTTTCTAGGGCACGTTTTTTGGCAAAACAAAACAAAACATGTGAGCTAAGAACTGGTGTTAAAATTATCCTATATACAACGTTAGAGCTATTCTTTAATAGTAGAACCCAAACATGATTTAACTGTTTATAGCAGAAAGGGCTTTGGGAAAAGTGTAATCTACTAAATCCATAATTATAGATTAAGGTCAACATGAAAAAAATACAGAAACTCAATCAAGAAGTAATGTTAGTCTCCTTTTGCTAGTCTGCTACTATGTAAAACCTTAGAAATTGTTCAGTGGTCATACATTTTATAGTTAAGAGTATTTTTGGCAAAGTTAGTCTTATAATTATTAAACACTTGAGGAAATAATCTGATTCATATATGAGGCAGTCTGTTTTTCATTAGAACAAATACTGCCCTGTAGAAATACTATGTTTTATGTTTAGCTTAAACATAGTATATTTCTCACAAACTATAGTTTATATGCAACTAGACTCATTTTGCTACATTGATATTTACATAAAATAATACATTTGTAGTGCATTCCTGAAATAATTGACATTGCATATAAATTTATATTTTTAAAATAATTTAAGTACTTGTATATGTAAGCTTCAGATTACTATCAGCAGATATGACTGGAATATCAGTATCTTACTAAACTAAGTACTGTTAGTTATGCTCCAAAAAGAAATGCATGCAATTTTGAATATTAATTGTATTCTTTGAGGTCTTAGTTGCTGGTGCCTGGTATATGGTAATACTATTGTATAATAAATACATACACAATGAGTACATTAGTACCTACACAGTGCTGGATCAGTAGAAATAATAGAATCCTAAGAAGTGCATACCCTAAAGACAAAATCCTTGTCGGTGCTACTTATGTCTAAAATTATCAAATATTTGAAGTAAAATAAACTCTGAGTAAAGTTAGCAGAATAGGAGGGGGATGTGAAAGAATCTATCCCTTGCTGTGACCCCTGTACGAGGTGAGATGTTGATGCAGAGGATTTAGGCACATCTTGTCTGTGATGTTCAATTAAGCCAGAATAGTGAAAACTATTAATATGCGCAGTTATATGGAGTATCTGTCGATGGTATAAGATCTTAAAAGTCATGTTTCAGCTAAACTCAGCAAACATTTGTTGAATGTGTACCTCATGCAAGTCATTCTGCTGGTACCAAGTACCCTCAAGGGACACATAATCCAGTGGATGGAACAGTTATGTAAACAGTTATGGTTGTGCGTTTTGGGGGGGTTTTTGCTTTTTTTTCATCAAAGGATGTATAAATAACTGGGAGCAAAGAAAAAGTAGCGACTGTTTGTCCGTGGAGGAATGAGAAAGACTGAGTCCTTAAGGTTGAGGAAGAGCTCAAGGAAGGGAAGACACTTCAGGAAACCCAGGTGGTTATTTGTGGCCCGGGAGCTTTTGTAATTAGCAAGATTATGAACAAAATGAAAATATAAATTTAAATGGTCAACAAAATAGAATAAACTGTTCCTATTTAAATGTATTACTTCTGCTTCCTAATTTTTAAAAATGTTTATTTACTCTGTTAAATCTCTTAGATTAAAGGACCTTTTTTCTGAAATAAATAAAGAGGAGGTTAGTATATAATGAGGAAGGTTCCATCTGACCTTTCATGATTCTGAGGGCAGTAGCAGAACTCAAGATTCCCATCCACTTGGAGGATAATGACATCTGTGGAGGTTAGGAAGGTCTAATGATTTAACATGAGATTGTTATAAATGAACCTTATAAAAAGATAAAGCCATCTTTTTCTTTGAAGATAATAAATTCTTATTTTGTAGTTGGAGATACATATTAACTTAATCCAAATTAGTATAATGCTTTAGTTGAAGGGCTTTTTGTTGTTTTTTTATAGCATTAACTTTCTAATGAAGTTAATTTATTTAGAAAGGGAAAGGTGGTTTCTACTTCACAGTAATTGCTTTAGTTTTTTACTGTTTCCCCAAAACGTTCATGAGCATTCATCACCCATAAAAGAAATTTCATCTGCTGTGAACCTTCCAATATTTTGAGATCATGGGATCACTGGTCTGTGAGGTGCAGTAAAACTATGTCATATGAAAAGAACCAGACCAGGGGCCAGAGATAACAATGTTATGTAGACTCTTGGGGGCCAGCAAAAATTTTGTTTTACAAGACTGTGCCCGTGTTTGGTCAGTAAAGCTAAGCAGAGGTGAATGAAAGAACATTACTTTAAAGGCATTAAAGAACATGCCAAAAGAAAGCATCTTTAGTGCAAAGCATTCCAAATGGGGTAGAACAGACAGCATAGAGCAGCCAAAGAACCTATGCTTTTCATCTGTGGATGCCATACATGGGCAACATGATTGCTGTTCGAGCCTCTACTGTTGTAAAAATGCAACCAGTACCAGACAGTTCCCTTCCAGTGTTCTCTTCCTCTTTCTTTCTCCTTTTGTTTCTCCTCTTTCTTCCTTTCCTCCACACTCATTCATCTCTCCCTCCCTTCCATCCTTCTTTTTTCCACATGAAACTCATTTTAACCAAATCTATAGATCAAACATAAAAATTGTTTTAATACTTTATTTTATTTGTAAGGCTGGGGGAAGATAGGGAAAATAGACAGAACCAAGGAAAGTGACTTTGGCTGAGTCATTTAGACCCATATTACTCATTAGTGAAATACGTTCTTGGACTGCACACTTCATAGCTGACTTCCAACTCTAAAATTTAATGGTTTAACTCTAATTTTTTAAAACTTGTGATCTTTCAGAAGGATAATAGCTGAATGTGAGGGCTTATGATCAGATGCAGGTAACCAAGTTACCATCAATATGGTCAAACTTATGGAAACTTGTACTGGATAAATGGTACAATAAGTGAAGAAATACTGTACTTGAACAAAGTCTCAAAAATATGTGTTTACACCAAATATATGGTTAAATGTTCTTGGTCCTTACATTTTGGATTATTATTCCACTAACTTCAGAAAGACTTCATGAAAGGAATGTTTATCTTTTTTGGTTTAGCCATAGTGCCCAAGAGATACCTGTGTAATTGACACTGCCACTTTTCCTGGGCTTTCCTAGTAAAAAGAAAATGTAAGAGACTTCTTGCTGCGTACTAACCAAGAAAAATGTATTTTCCTATCATTTTGAGAGAAGTTTCTGATTTTGAGAAAAAGAGATCATTACCACATCAGATATCCTTATTCTGCCTATTTAAATTTTACCTATGAAATTATGTATTATGTACTTGTGTATGGAAATATATCTTATTTTGAAGTTGTACAAATATTAGCATGAATCCTTGTTTAAAAGTTGTAAGCTACCATCATGATTTGGAGTTGAAAGATATTTGGAGTAAAATATGCAACAAATGGTAAATACCTTAAAAGAACAGATGGTATAGAAATATTTGTTAGGAACTTAAACTAAACAAGGTAAATCTCCAAAGAGTGTCCAGAATGAACTAATGTGCCATGCTGATAAGAATCAAAGGGTTCCAAATGGATGTTCATTTAAGGACATTTGATATGGCCTCTAATGACCCCTTAACTAACTAACCTCTTCAATTTGATCAACTTTAGATTTTTCTGCTGAAGAAATTTTTTTAAAAAGAAAATTATCATTATGAAATATAACCAGCTTGCCTCCTCTCATCAGACATGAAATCTAATATGGCAATTTTGCTTTCCTTAATCTTTCTTGCACAATTAAAAGGCAAGTAGAAAATTGGTGTATTGACAGATGTAGAGGCAATATTGCATTACCTGTTGCCTTGAACACTGCTTTTTTTCGATTGAGAATTTCCAAATCATGACAGTTTTAGAGAGACAATTTCACAACTCTAATGTTAAAAATCCTCTATTAAATATAAAAAGGACTGCCCAAAAATGAGTCCTTAGAGTAGGGGAGTCACACATGCTAGGCGTCATTAGAGTATTTTAGAGTAAACTTAAACATGGACTTCTTACCTCCAGGAGGGGTGTAGAAACAGTGGAGTTGAGCTTCATGCACCAAAGTACCTTTAAACTTCGCTTCTGATTCAGCAGATGGGTGGCTGGGAAGCGGCTGGTATGCAGGCGTAGAGGTCTGAACAAAGGCTCGAAGCATGGTAAATCTCCAGATGTGTACTAATTGGTCGATTTTTAAAAATAAGTAAATATCCCACTTAGGATATTTTCTCCTTGTAAGTATTTAAAACCTAGCAACCATTCCCGCAGTCACATCGCAGTGCTGCACAGTGAATGTGGCCATGTTATCATATCACTGCAAATTTAGTTAACGGGAATTACTTTATAAGTTTTAGAATCCTAAAACCCACACCTCTTTTGTGGTTCTTTTCAACCTCCTCTTTTTCTTTCTTCCCTGCTGTGCTTGCTGCCTGGCCAAGGTTGGGCCTCTTCCCCAGTGGCTTTACAGGAAAACTGCCATTGAAATGTGAGGTCAGTGGTTTCTGTCAGCCTGTCAGCTCATCACCTCCCAAAGGCATGATGATCTCTGGTTTTTATTTGTCACCGCGAGCTGCTCTGATATACCCTCTTGTATAGACGAGTGATAGGTTTGTCCAGGGGTCGGTGGACCTTGGGCCTGAGAGACAGAAAACTTTAGTTGGAATGTGCACTTTAATATAATTCACTGCCCCTTTCCTAGTGGAATACAGCTCAAGTGGCAAAACTATTTTAGGCAGAAAAAATTAGGCGCAGTTCTACATTTTATCTTGGTGCTATCTTTCAGTAGCCAGGACTCTTGGCCAATCTGTTCCCTCCCTCACCCCACACCCCCTTGGCTATTTAAATTTTATGTTCAAACTAAATATTAACTAGCATGAAAAGAGCTATTTCAAATGGTCCATTTTAATCTTTTTTTTTTTTTTTTTTTTTTTTCCATTTTAATCTTAAAGTCAAGTTGCTTAAGAGATACCTGGTCATGTCCTGAGGAAATCTCCACAATGTCTTATATAACCACCTAGAAACACAGTCTTCATTAATTTTTTGACATCTGAAATGTTTTTGTAACATTTTCCTTCCCTACATCTGCATTTTAGTTACCTCCTGGTAATGATATTGTCAAATTGCATTTCTATTTGTAACAACAGTTTCCTTGGCATCCTACCCTTAGGAAAATCTAGTTCCTTATGTCACATGCCACAAATGTGTAACATCAAAAAAAATGACACCCAAAATATTTCTGCAGTATGTTCTACTGATGAGACACAAGTGGGCGATTTTTCCTCTGCCACTAGGCCTCACATTTCTCAGTTATCCTGTGTTTGTGTCCCACATTGTCACCTTTCTCCTTTGATAGCTTTGGAATACTTTCCATTCCAAGGAAAGGAGTGGGTAACCAAAAAATCAACTGGGTTCCTAGTTTTGTAACCAAAACACATAATAGTATTCAGACTTATTAAATAGTTGCATGTCATGAGCATGAAGCCGGGTAGGACAGTATGTAGGAACCTTTGTAGGCAATCAGGGTAGGCAATTCATATTGGTGGACTGGAAACCACCTTGAATAAAAACTTTTAAAATACATATTTAATGATCTTGACATGGAAGAATTTCTTTTTGACATAAAGGCTGTTACAGCACATTGGCTTCAGAACTTAATCCTTTTTCAAAAGACTGTCATTGTAATCAAGGGCAATATGTGTAAGTATTCCTGAAAGGGTTAAAATGATCCTTTTCATCCACTTTTTCCCCTTCACACATGTAAGTCAGTAAGATGAAGATTCCTGGTACACTAATCATACAAAAAGTTAAAAACCCATTGCTACCTTTCATCAAGTGAATGATTCAGATTTATAAGGTTTCTTTTAAGAATATTTGCTTAAAATTGCACTACAAAGACACTTCCTATACCTTTTAGTATCTGACAACAAGCAGATATTCTACATATCAAGGCATAGGTGAGTGGGGGAAAAAGTCATAGTTAAAATGTCACAGTTATATTAATGACCAAATAATATTCACATAATTAAATGTTTTGAAAGTGTAGATTAAACATATTTTTCCTTTTAAAAATATATTTTGTTGGTTTTCTATGCCTTGTTATAACATTGCTGCTATTTTCAATGATTTTAAAATGTATATGTAGTGCAATATTTACATGATTAATACTACTAGATCCTCAAATAGGTGTTTATACATGTACTTGGAACCGTTTAGCCCTTGCTGTAAAAAAAATGATTTGGATAGGCCCATATCAAAGTATCTAGTTTAGTTGAAAATTGTTAAGTGAATCCATAAGTTATATTACACCACATTTTTCATTCATTACCAGAAGATAGTCATTTCTAAGCTTTGGGCAGTTGTAAATTTTCTGTACAGACATTTTGAAGTCAGAGATTTATTATTGACTTTAATTTTTCTTGTACACTAACCTAACTTCCATCTTACAAAGTCAATTTCTCAGTTAACATTTACTTGGCAGAAGGAGAAGGGAGAGGGTTTCTAGGCCAAATTTGTGCATCAGATTTCTGAATACTTGAAAATAAAGATGAAATATGTGGATGAAATGTGTAACTGGGCTATATAAATATTATATTTCAAAGCCAGGGGTTTGGAAATCTGATTTCATTCTCAGTCTCTAGTCATTTGTTACAAAAACATTTACCAAATGCCTGTGGGCTTAAAAACTCCAGTGCTAGGTTTTCAAGCTTTAATTCCAATGATTGGTTTCATTTATTTAATAATTGTTTATTTTCCTTCAAGCAGGAGTTTCTTTCCATTTTGTAGTTTTGAAGGTGCTCATAACTTGTTTCATGTGCTTTTGCAGTGTCCATTTATGGAATTTGGTTTTATGATAAGGAAGAATGCCAAAGAATTGCAGAGCTTATGAAAAAGTAAGTGCTGAAACACTGTATACCATTTTTCAGGATTTAGCGTTTTTGTTTGTATTTTTTAGTATGTGTAACTACACCATAATTTTAACAAAATGTATCTCTAACAGCAGTCCTTTTCAAGTGGTTAGGAGAACATTTACCATTACTTTATAAATGAAAAGAGACATAAATACAACTTTTTACATTTTCACTAGGTAACATTTATCATGTGGAAAGGCTCACCTCATTTTTTTACTGTAGGTAATAAGAGTTATTCCAGATGGCAGTTTTCCTTAATATCTTCCTTACTTGTCATTTAGCAGTATTTTTCTTTGAAAGTGACCAGCATGTCTATTAGTAAAAAGAATGTTGAGTCCTTCTAAAAGGCTACTCCAGATTCTCTCAGATCTTACATTTCTTTCTTGCCCTAAATGCTTTCCTTGAAGTGCACACCGTGGTGTAAAGGCTCATATTTCCTGACGCTTCCAATGTACGGAGTACTTTGGGTAATATTTGTTTGCCATCTCTTTGGAGCTGCCTGAGTTAATATTAGTTTGGTGGACAGTAGGCAGGCGCGCTTGCTGGCTCTCTCCCCACCCCTTCACCCGCTCTTTATCTCTCTCTCTCTCTCCCTCCCGCTTCCCTCCTCTCTTTTCCATGATACCTTGTGATTTGTCCCATTCTGCATTTTGGGAAACTTAAATTACTGCCAGACTTCCCCACTCTTGGCTTCCCTGGTTGCACAGAAAGGAGGGCCCAGGTAAGCATGCTTCCTTCTCTGTGACTGATCAACTCTTTGATCAGCTTTTGAGCCCCCAGCTGCAGGCTGTGAGGCAGTTACTTCCCTGCTGTTCTGGGGGACGGTTTAGAGCCTCCGAATGAAATGTTTCCCACTTGTTCCCTATCTCGGGTGGTGAATGGATTCAGCTGAGCACGTAGTATGGCTGCTGCTCACGCAATTGGACAAAGCAGCAAAAAAAAAAAAAAAGTTTACGATTTTAAATCTTGGGCAATTAAGTTACTAAAAAGTGACCCCAAAAGGTGAAACTTGGGGAGCTCTTTTTTATAAGTATAATTGATTTTGAAAATCTAGCTTGTGATAGCTAATTTTTGGTAACTAGCTCAGGTTTCGGATGGTGATTAAATGTGTTCAAACTGGTATTTACCACTATAACAACTAGTTCCTAGCACATTCATGTTATTGTAAACTGTGCAATGGATAATAATAGCAGGATTTCATGTAGATTAAAAATTACCCTGTAGCTCAGCCAAGAGTCCATGTTAAAATTGTTAGCATTCTGCAGTAATTACTTAGCAGCTGGGGCAGGAAATTGATTGTTGACGAGCAATAAGCATCTGATTTGTATGGATCCCAGCCCTTTCTCCGAATTACATTTCTCAATAAATCCTCAGATCTCTTTGGCCACAAACTTCATGGCAGTTAAAAAAGAATTGGAGCTGCAAGTCAAAGCACACAAAAGGAAGAAGTATTTTTATCAGTGCCACCTAGCAGCGTGTAGGAGCAATCTGGTCTCCCTTCTGCAGTGTTTTCAGGAAAAGAGAAGACATGCCTCATTGCCCTGTTTTTTCAAATTCCTTTCTTCTAGAATGGAATCTTCACTGTGTTTCCAAATTGCCAAAGAAGCACAGGATTTGAATTGGTGGAATTAAATTTGTTTTGACTTCTAGGCACTTTGAAATGAAGGGTGAAAATTCTGATTTGTCATGCAGTTTGCTCGGTCTTGGAGAATTCTGGGTTTCCTCAGCAATTAATGAGACCCTCAAGTGCTCTGAATGAGTTGGCAAACTTTTTCTTTAAAAGGCCAGGTAGTCCTTTTTTTTTTTCTTTCTTTCTTTTTCGAGGCCGTACCTGCCTGTCCCCTGTACTCAACCCTGCAGTTAGTGTGAGAAGGCAGCTGTAAATGCAGGGGCTGCTTGTCGCGGGGGCAGAGGTGGGTGGGCTGGGTTTGGCCCGTGGGTTGCAGCTTGCCCGCTGCTACTGGAGACTCACATATCTAGTCAGTGTACTCGGGACCCCATGTCTTATTTTTCTTTCCGTTCGTAAGCAGTCTTATTTCTAATAGGAGTGTAACAGGATAAAAAACAACTGGTAAGAGTTGGATCGCTTTAAAAAATCATTTGTGTTGAATTGGTTTTTCTCGCGGGGATCTTCCCCTCTGCTTTTCTAGCCTAACGCAGTATGAGCAGTTGAAAGCCCACCAGGGGTCTGGAGCAGCAGTCTCCCCAGTGACCCTCAGCTCGGGGGAGGGGAAGGAAGTGGATATCTTGCGAATGCTCACCAAGGCCAAAGATGAGTATACAAAGGTGAGTTTTTGTCTTTCCTTGTGACACATACTTAATTCTCATACTTAATGAGTATGTGGGAATATACTCATTAAGAAAGACTTAACTGCTCTCTCTTCCACCAAAGTTATATGAAAAATAAAATCTTTGCTTTTCATAGGCTAAGGAAGACTGGTTTTAAATAGATTAAAAGGTAGCCTGAGAAATCGGTAACCTTCATACATACAATTAGTATCCAATCAAAAGATTTACTAGAAGACCCCCTTTAAAATAGCAACAAACTAATGTACTTTGGAATAAAATTCAAGAAATGAGCAAAACCTATGTCAAGAAAACACAAACGCATGAACTCTCCTAAAAGGCATAGAAATAGACTTGAACAAATGAAAATAAATGTCCTGATCTTAGATAGGTAGATAAAACTTCAGGTCCTCACTTCCTCATAATCTATAAATTTAAGATGATATTTTAAAGTATTTTATTTATTTTTGGAGACGGGGGAAGGGAGAGAGGAAGAGAGGGAGAGAAACATCAAAGTGTGGTTACCTCTCACATGCCCCCAGCTGGGAACCTGGCCTGCAGCCCAGGCATGTGCCCTGGCTGGGAATCAAACCAGTGCCTCTTTGGTTCACAGGCCAGTGCCCAATCCACTGAGCCACACCTACTAGGGCTAAGATGATTCTTAAACAACTATATAGCTTTATTATAAACATAGAGTTCTTTCTGCAGTGTTCTCATGTGTAGGAACTTGCATTACATAGACTACAAGAATGTCCATAAGCCCTCACTTCTTCCATTAAGCCTCATGATTATGTTTGTTTCAAATTCCAGTTAGTCTTTATGAGAAATCATACTACTACATATTTTGTTTATTCATTGTAATATATTTGAGTATCTTCCCATCTCAATGAACTATTCACTTATAACATGATTAAATCATATATTATTAGTAGTATTTTAATATGCTGTGCATAATTGACCCAATGCCATGTCCTCTAAAACTGGATGTTCATTGTTTTTACTGTTGTAATAATGCTGCAATAAATAACATTGTTCTTAAATTTTTGGAAAAAAAACAAATACAAACAAGTCTCCTTTTTCCTTTCTGGGGTCAGACAAGTTGACTATAAGGTTCATGTGGGAAAAGAAAAGCAAGGAAGAAGGACTGGGGAAACCCTGCAAAGAAGGGCAGTACTGGGTGTGCAAGAAGGCGGAGCAAGCCCCGCCGACCTGACCCTAAGACATTAAAGCCTAAACACTTAAAACCGTGCAGTGTTGGTGCGGATGCATAAAATGACTGGGTAGACCAAGGGTAGATGAGCAAATACAAAATGAGACCCCAGTGTATATGAAATTTATGATAAAGATGAAAATCCCAAGGCAGTTCCTTGAGTAGATTTTTAAATAAATGATGTGGGGATAACTGGCAGCCATTTGGGAAAATACAAAATTGGATCTCTCGTGCTCTATGCAGGATAAATTCCAAATGCGTTAGACATTTAAATGTACAATAGAACTATTCAAGTACTGAAAGAAAACTTGTAAGGATTTCTTTAATCTGGGAAAGGGGACATCTTCCTAACTAACTCAAAACCCGAAAGCCATTAATTTAACTACATGAAATAAAAAATAAATGTGTTGCATGTCTTTTAAAAAGCGGAAGCAAAATGAAAAGGTACTAAAAACTAAGAAGAAATATTTACACCTAAATAACAGAAAGAAGGTCAATTTCCCTATTTTTATAAAGCATTTTCATAAAAATTTAGAAATAAAAGATTAACACTCTAGAAAACTGGGCAAAAAATAAAATTAAGAAAAAAGAAAACTTTAGAATTTGAAAATTAGATGGGATAAATGTACATAATTGAATATTTTGGTAAAATTCCTTAGAAAAGAAATTAGAGTGACTTCAGAACCCCTTATTCAAACTAAACACCCTTAGTGAATTATGTTTTAAGGAAAAAGAGAACCACAAAGAAATGATAAATTTTATTCATTGGTAATATTGGCATTGTAATTTTTTAGCTGTCATGGGATATAATAAATGAGTACAGTTGGCCCTTTAACAATGCAGGATTTAGGGACACGGACACCCTACACAGTTGAAAATCCACGTATAACTTTCGACTCCCCCCAAAATTTAACTAATAGCCTACTATTAATTGGAAGCCTTACCAATAACATAAACAGCAGAGTAACACATATTTTATATGTTATATGTGTTATATGCTGCATTCTTACAATGAAAAGATAAAGATACTATTTTTAAAATTCACAAGAAATTTTAAAAATTACATGTGCTATATTTATTGAAAAAATTGCATATAAGTAGATCCATGCAATTCAAACCTGTGTTGTTCAGGGTCAACTTTGTGTTCAGAATAAAACCTTCAGTGTAAGAGAAAAAAATTAATTTAAAATGTATAATGTTAAATTTTAATTAGAAACGTCAGAATTAGTTGGCATTTTATTTCTTAAATATGTAATTATTAACTTTTTCCCTGAAAAGATCTAGAAATAACTGACAACTAGACAGCAATAACTACCTTTAGCCCCAGACTATTGTTTCTGCCTTTATTTTGTAACCAGAGTAACGAATTCTGTCAGTAGGAATGACTGCAATGGATTGAAGCCCACTGAATATAGAAAAGTGATGAGTTCATGGTGATGAGAGAGAACGAACCAGCAACCAAAAATATAAAACAAAACCAAAATGATTATCGCCTATCCTTGGAGGTAGTAGGATACCAGCAAACTTTTTTCCTCTGAAAATTTGTAATTAATGAAAAATAATTAAACATTTATCCCACCTGGCGTGTATGGTCCATATTTTAAAGTAACCAAATAGTCCTGGTTGATGAGGGAAAGTTCTTTATTAAAGAATTTCAAGAATTCCCCTTCTAAATGTAGACAGAATGATAGAATTGGGAAACAACGCAGTAAAATAATTGATCCAGGTAATGATCATCAGTAATGTTCTTATTAAAAAAAGGACATTCGTGGAAACTTGACTGTGAAAGGGTTAGGCTCCCACCACCTGAACCCGCTGATCAGCACCATTAAAAATCGAATAACCAGACATAATGTGACATAAACCAGACATAAAGCCTCCAAATGTGAGAACTACATTGTACTACCTTGAAATATTCTTGCCAAAAGATTTGATCCTGAATGTAACTCTTGAGTTCTAGCTTTCTGGTTTACAGAAAATGAAAGGGAGAAGGGAGAAAGGACAGGCAGAAAACAAATGGCACCATAGGAAGCAATCAGAAAAGCCCCGAGTGAAGTGGGACATACCAAAGGGCCAACTGACTGAGTTTCTTTAACGTGCCTTTGACTTGAACGTTGACTCAAATTGTAGCCTATGAGCTCCGTTAGTGCAGAGAACATCCCTTATTCATCTTTATATCCTTGGTCT
The DNA here is from genome assembly GCA_004026585.1 of Noctilio leporinus. Classification (NCBI taxonomy): domain Eukaryota; kingdom Metazoa; phylum Chordata; class Mammalia; order Chiroptera; family Noctilionidae; genus Noctilio; species Noctilio leporinus. The sequence goes on along the minus strand of PVIW01007357.1, from coordinate 58,927 downwards.
CCTTCCAAGTTCCTGACACGTGATAAGCACTGAATAAATTGTTGAATGAATGAATATGAATATGAATAACCCAGTTTTCTTATCCTATCATAGGAGTTGGACAGAGATGCTTTCATTCCAGTTCACTCCGTGACAAATATTTCAGTTAGTTGTTAATTTTGTTTAATTCTGCAACAGCCTTTAAGAGACATCCTAACGAGCCCTGGCTGGTGGCACAGTGGGTAAGGTGCCCGCCTGCGAACCCAAAGGTCGCAGGTTCGATTCCCCAGCCAGGGCACATAACCAGGCTGCAAGCCAGGTCTCCAGTCAGATCTGTGGCTGGAGGCAGGTGAAAAGCAACCATACATGGATGTCTCCCTCCCTCTCTGCCTCTCTCCCTTCCCCTCTTTCTAAAAATAATGAAATAAAATCTTAAAAAAAAAAAAAAGACATCCTAACGACTTGGCAAGTAGTCAAATAATTCATTATAATTCATTAACTGTGCTTTGTCAGTCACCCTAAAGATTAATCTTCAAAAGTGACATTTTACCCTCCAGGAACTCAGGTTCTGTGTGGCCAATAAATAATAAATGCAAATATTGAACAAATACTTTTCCCCCTCTCTCGCCTTTCAGCATACACACACATGCATGCACACTCACACACACACTGTACTGTTTATATTTCATAATGCTTTGATACCTTAAAAATCTGTGACTGGGGACAAACTGCACCTCCCTGGGCTTTCCAACTGTTAGAGCAAAGAGCCCAGCCAGAAGCGCGCCTTCAGTATGCAGGCTGTCCATTCAGAGCCATCCCTTCACCATCTGGCTGGGCTACACCACCCACAAGGCAACAGGCTGGGGTCAGGCAGCTAGGGACCACCCCTATAGTTGACAGCCTGCGGAAATGACTAGAACTAGATAGTCCTGGTGCAGAAAGTCCAGTAAAGGCGCTAGTCTTGGTTTTCCCTTCCTCTGGTCTTCTCCCTCCTGACTACTGTGAGGCTTCTGCAGGTGGCCCTGTGTGGGAGGCTGTGCCCTTCTGTCTTTAGGACCTGTGAGCGTGATAAACTGTTTGCTGAGCATCTCCAGTGCCTCTTCTTGTAGCTTCACCTTACTGTCTCATAAAATAACACAGCATGCACGCACGCACACGCACACACACACACACAGACTCTCATCATGGCTTTGAAGACTTCACTTGACACTATATACCTACCACTTGGAATGTTTTTCCTTTCATTTTATTTGCCCTGCAAGTTCCACGTATCTTTCAAGGCCCAGGTAAATTCTACTTTTATGTGGGGTTTCCCCAGGTCACTTCATTCAAATTAATGATTTTTTTCCACTGAACTCACCAATCTATAAATATTTAGAATTTATTTTGTTCTTCCGCATTTATTACAGTTAACTTCTCCTGCTACACTGTTAACTTAATGAGGTTGAAACAATGTTCTGTTCATCATTATGCTCCCACATATTGGTTCTTACAATGTTGACAGGAAGTGCAGATATTGATAAAATACATCTTATAGGCATAATGTGAATTGCTACAGCTGTTAGGAAAAGAACAGGAGAAATTCTTTCTGCCGTTAACAGCCGGATAATATAATGTAACTGTATGACCACATCACTGCCGTGGTCTAAATCCTTGTTTCCTCACTGCCTGGTATGTGGGCTCTTCAAGCCTCTGTTAACATGGCCTCAGATGATTCTTCTAACCCATACCTTCCACTGCCCCTACAAATATTTGAAAATCCTACTAAACAGAGTTACAGTCTTGCTGCCTGAAGTACCTTCATGCCTTTTCCCCTGCTGTCACCTTTCTTTCTTCATCTGCATAATATCATCAGTCTGCCAAGGCCCATTTCACATGTTCTTTGTCCTTCCAGTTAGTTCTGATCTGCCCACCCAGATTTTTGTGCTCCTCTGTTAACATCCATTGCATCTTTATATTTGATTTGTGTTTGTGTTTTCTGCTCTCCCACACACCAAATAGGCATTCCAGAAAAGGTGGTGGTCGTGAGCCAAATGGTTCTGAAATATAGGAATGGGGGAAATGGAAACAGGACAAAAGAGAAACAAAAATTTTTCTCAGAGTTCTTGTTATAAAGAAGTGAATTTTCTCTTACTGGAAGTATTCAGGAGGATACTGAATGAGATTACGTATTGGGGATAGTATTTTAAAACTTTACTTCTCTGTATAAGTGTTAAACTAAATTATTCTGAGATCCTTTCCAACTCTAAAATTCTTAAGTTCATGAAAATTCCAACAAGTTTGATTTGTGCTAAAGGTATATGATATTGGTCAAGTGAAGCCTAGTGATACCAGGTACAACTTTTTACATGAAGTTAATAAAATTATTTGAAAAACTTATTTGGGTTAATATTTTATGCTTTCTCCCCTAAGAAATAACTTTCTATGAATCTGCTATAAAGTAGCAATGATGTTAATTTTAGTGTCATTTCCTTTACCTCCTTCTAGTTGAGATGCAGATGAACCATAAAATAACTAAAGCTCAGTAAAGAAATAAACTGGTCTGGAAGTAATCTATAGGCTAGTTAGGTTCTTAGTATGTATAAGGGGATTCTTCTTTGTCTTGTAGTTTTCAGCAAAATTAATAGTTCTCATCTGGAAATAACTAAGATCTGTTTTATTTATGAAATTAAATTAGTGTCTTTTGGTGTTCGATGAAAAAATTCAAAACACTATAAAAAAAGAAAATAAAGACCACCCTTAATCATATATCCTAAAGATACCTGTGTGTTTTGTTTTTTTTTTTTAAGATTTCATTCATTATTTTGAGAGAGAAGGGCAGGAAGGGAGGAAGGAAGGGAGAGAAACATCAGTGTATAGTTGCCTTTCGCCTGCCTTCAGCTAAGGACTTGGCTAGAGACCTGGCTTGCAACCTGGTTATGTGCCCTGACTGGGAACCAAACCAGCAATCCTTGGGTTCGCAGGCTGGTGCCTATCCACTGAGCCACCAGCTAGGGCTAACATATCTACTTTTAACACTGGGTGTATTTTCTTTCATTTTTCTCTTGGTGAAAGTAATATGTTTGTGTGTGTGTGTATGTGTGTGTGTGTGTGTGTTAAAATATAATATGTGACAGTTTTTGAGGCTTTAAAGAATTGCCTCAGGTTCTCTATGAAGAATCCATTTTAACTTTTTCCACACCTGTGTTTCTACCCAAGTGTTTTAACATTATTTGGGTCAAGAGAAGCATAAAAAATTAAGCAACTGGAAAATGAGCTACAATGTATTGAGGTGGATGATATTTAATTCTGAGCAATTTGATAGAGAGTGGTTTTTATATACAAGCAAGGTTTCATAGATAGGTAGACAATTGCAGCGACATAGAAAACTGCCTGGCACCTTTACCGAGACAAGTCTATCTGGGGTTATGCAAGCAAGAGACAAAAAAAAAAAAAAAAAGAGACAGAGCAGCTTCTTGGTTCATGTGGATATATGCATAGCAAAGGTGGGGAAAATCGGTTTTGTTTCTGGCTTAAAATGCAAGGTCCCTGAACATAGAGAGGATGAAGTACAGAAGGGTCATTCAGTGAAAGGAAGCTTTCTTGAACAGCAAGAGAAATTAAAGTCTTATTATGCTAAAATTTTGTAAGTGACTGTATCTTAGGCTGTACTCTTGTGTTGCTTAGCCATTATCTTGGAAAGCTAGGCTGGCTGGTCCATGTAGCCACACCACTGACCACCGTCACCCACGAAAAATTAGAAATAACATTTAATGATTCATAAAGTGATTTTATATCCCATTTAATAGTATTTGCCAAATACTATTTAATTTGCCAAACCCAAGTTATTTACAGAATTCTTGGAAGAAAATAATTAGTCCTTTGTACAGTTAACTTTACAACCCTAAGTGAACACAGTGGTAATTGACTCTGTATCTCTATATCCTTAAATTAGAAAATACAACCCAGGAACTATAGAACACATTGGGACCCTGGCACTTCTGAGGGACAAGATTGTGTTCATAGCACATTCCAGTGTGAAATATTTTTTGACCCAAGGCCTTGACTGTACGGTTGAAACTAACCAATGCTATTGTGAATCCATAGTACCTAAGGCAGTGCTTTTATACTCTGTTTTATTTGGTGTTGTAACAAGTTAGATGCCAACATCACTGCTGTGCCTTTTCTGTTGTGAATCCTGCTGTGGAAGCAATTGCATGGTTGGTTAGATTAATGTATGGTAATGATTCAGTATTTGAAGTGATGAGGCATGTCTCTTGTCTCTTTCTCTGTGAAATTCTAATTTGTAGTGAGTGGCTCAGAACACTCAGATTTGAATTATTCTGTTTATCAAAAAAGTCACTTATTAAATAAAGATGATGTTAGTAATTTTAAAATCAGTGGTTTGAGTCAGCTTTATTTTTTGGTTTGTAGACCAAAAAGGGTTAGTTACTTTGATGATGCAACTCTCCACTTTTAAATCAACTGATAATGGGTGACTAAAAAACCCTATTGCAATCTAGACATGATATTTAAAGAATAGTTTCTGTCATTGTTCTTCATTGAAAAGCACTGGGCTATACTTTTAAACTATTACTTCTTGATCATATTGATAGCCTTTCAAATATTCAAGTATCTAAGATCCTCCAGGCATTGGAGGCTGATATCGTTGGTAATATTTTAGGATACTGAATTGTCCCAACTAAGAAAAAGTAAACAAATTTTATTGACTCTCAAATATAGTTCAATTAGAAAAAGGTAAGAGACTTTCCTTTGTACATGAAGCTCAATCAAAAAATAGCTACCAATTAGATAAAATAAAGAGCAAGAAGGAAGATATATTCTGTGTAAATGAATAAAGCTTCTTTTACACCAAAAATGAGGTTCTTTTTTCCATTTCAGTGTAAAACCTGTTCTGAACCAAAACAGATAACCAGTTCATCGGCCATTTATGACAACCCCAATCTCATCAAACCAATTCCTGTGAAGCCGGGTGAGAACCAACAGCAGCGTGTAGCTCGGCCTAGCCAGGTATGCAGTTCTTTGCTTTGCACCCACCATGTCTCTTGGGTGCTAACAAACTTTCGCCCAGAGGGTAGTCAGGGGAGGGCCTGGTGTTGTTCCAGGGTGCTTTCAGGTAAATCCATAAAAGAGAGATTTTAAGTTATAGATTTTATTATTAATAATACTTTTAAAAGGGATTAAAATTTTTACTTTTGGCATTTACCATACCCTGTATGAATCTCTTACATACAGGACTCCTTAGAGGGTAATACATTTAAAAAAGAATTAATAACATTGTCAGCATTAATAGGAATATTACCCATGAGGCCCATATCCTGATGAAGCGATGGGTTTCCAAAGGCCACTGTGAAAGAGATAGCCAAAGCAACAAAATTCAGTTTAACATTTCTGAGCACCTCCTTTGTACCAGGTACAATGTTAGGCCACTGTGTATACAAAATGGGATTCTTATCCTAAGGAGTGGTATAAAAGCCCCCTTTAGACCTGATGATTTGTCATTGTATTTGCATCTAATTATAAATAGGATAGCGGTTTTTGTATGACTATCCATATATTTGAATATGTATTTCAGAATAGCAAAGCATTAACAAAATTAATCTGAGAGCCCCATTATTGATTGTAAATAAAATGTGGCTATCTCTACCTCTTATGTTTCTTTCTCATTTAAGTTTTTTTTAAGGAATTGGTTTAAATCAATTTTGAAAATGAACATGGAGCCAAAAGACATTAAGACTGGCTAATGAAAGTCTTGTATTGAATTTTTCAGAAATAAGTCTTTTCTAACTATCTTTTGCTTTAATTGCTTGCTTTCCATGAGAATTCATTGTTTTAACAGAGAAATGGAAATATGTTGCTTTGGTAATGAAGCTCCTGTTTCCTAGTTTCTTGGCTCAATAATAAAAAAAAAGCAACAGAAAGGAGCAGAGATGATAATAGAACAGGAAGGAAGCAGCTTTGTGACTGGCCAGGTCAACATAGATTTTATGATTTGATGATATTTTTAAAGCTACTAGTATATAATTGTCAACAAGTGGTTGTTCGTGTTGGTGCCAATTCAGTGCTAACAGAAATCTTCAATTTGGGGTGCAGTGAGGAAGGAAACTTTATTCAGTGCAAAGCAGCTCAATTGTGATAGTTCACAGCTGTGAAGAGGCAGCCCTGGGCCAGGCAGCCCTAGAGCCAGGCCCCTCTGACACCAGACAGCTCTGTTCTACTTCATTCCTCACTGGTCTGCTCCCTCTGCTCCTGTGAGACATCTTCAGGATTTCAGCTCAGCCAGGGAAATGGAGTCTTCAGTTTTCAGTGGAAAAGGAAAGTGCACTCCCAGAGCCAGAAGGGAGCTGGCTTGTGTAGACAGAAGTCCCCACCACTGGTCTCTCTGATTGGTCTGTCCTCATGCAAATGAGGACTCAAAATCCTTACAATTTGATAGGTCCAAAAAGCACTGTCCTGATTGGTCAGAATAGAGCCACTCTGGTTGGTCAGAGCCGCATAGCTCTGATTGGGTGGGGAAAGCTTCAGTCCTCTTGGCTGAAATAGGATTCCAGGAACTCCTGGCTGCTAGGCTCCTTTTGAAAAAAAATTCAGCCCAATTATCCACCAGGAGCCTTTCTTGGTAGTGTCTTAGAGGTCACATAGTTGAAAGGATCAAATTAGATTAAATGACATGTTTCTCATTCTGAATTTCTAAAATTCTGTGAAAAGCTACCAGGAATTCTGAAATCCTCATATTCCTGTGTATTCTCAGTATCTCCTTATACTCTGCCGAGTTAGTTGAATTTCCTATTGAAGAGATTATTACCTTCTAGTGTATGTCATTTTATACCATAGTGGTTCCCAGCCTGTGAACCCCAGGCCCTTTAGGGATCATAGTCCTATTTCATCAATCAACAGATACTAAAATATAATAGTTATTTTGGGAGTGGTAGGGGAGAAAGCTGTGAAAATTATTGACATTTAAAAGGTCTCTATTTTGTGAAGTTTATTATAATTAAGTTTCTTTCATTCTCTCTAATTGATCTTTTATAAATGGAAGAAACCATCAATTAGGTAAGTTATAGTTCATAGCCCTCATATAACCAAATTGTATGTAGACCCTTTTTGACCTTTTTATTTTTTCAGACCTTAGACACTGAACCCCAACACTTGTCCTTGACAGCGCTCTTTGGGAAGCAGGACAAAGCTACATGTCAGGAAACTGTGGGTTCTCCACAGACCCTCCAGCAGCAGCAGCAGCAGCAAGAGAAGCTCCCTATCAGGCAGGGGGTTGTACGTTCCCTGTCCTATGAGGAACCCAAAAGACACTCACCCCCTCTCGAGAAGCAGCTATGTCCAGCCCTTCAGAAACTCCTGGTCAGGAGTGCAGACCTCCACCCAGTGTCAGAGCTACCTGAAAACCAGCCCTGCAGGAATGGCAGTACCCATTCTGCTGGGGGAGATGTCACTGGACCTGTCCACTCAGGCTCTCCCCAGAGCACTGGGACTTCTCATCACGTACGTAGTGCTTCCAGAACTCAGAACCTGTTCGAGAAGCTGCAAAGTGCCCCAGGGGCAGCGAACAAGTATGACCCCAGTACGCCAGCACTTGCCAGCTCAGCTGCCTCAAGCGTCAGCCCAGCCCTCACTGCCACCACTCCTGCAGCTCCTGTCAAGGGGCTGGCGCAGCCGCCACTCTTATATTTCAATGGCTCCCTTCCACCTCAGGCCATAGGACCACAGCCTCATGGAAAAGAACAGTCCACAGGCCCAAGACAAATGCTCCCTGTCTCTGGCAGTCAGACTGGCGGCTCTGGAGTGCTCTCCCCTCAAGAGTTACTGCACAAGCTCCGGACCGTGCAGCAGGAGCAGCAGCTGCATGCGTCCAGCCGGCCGGCCTTGGCCGCCAAGTTTCCTGTGCTGCCCCAGAGCTCAAGAGCGGGGAAGCCCTTGGAATCCTGGACTGACAGGACGTGCAGCACAGACAAGCAGGCTCCTCTCTTCCAGGTAAGTATCCCCCTGGGGATGGGGGTATGACTATAATAAAGTGAAATTTAGCATCAATTCCTGTTCTCTAAGAACATGTCTATTCAGAAATGTGTCAAGGCCTCCTCAGTACATCTTATTATCACATTAACTTCCTGCCTGGAAGGAGAATCTTTTCTTGGCTTAGCAATCTTCACAAGACTGTAACATCTGAAGACATAGGGGAAAAACAGACTTGGGGGGAGATGAATACTAATCTTTGTGCTTTGAAATCATTCTGAAATATCAAACATCTGACCTCTTTTTATTATTCTTGTCTGTAAGAGATTGTTGTTCATTTATTCAGTAAATATTTCTGAGCACTTGCTCCCTGCCAGGCACTGTGCTACATGTGGCTACAGAGTGAGGAGGCGCACAGGTCCTGCCTCTGCAGGACCCACAGGCTGGGAGGTGCTTGAAGTCAACAGAGGAAACATCCCATTAACTCCATAGAGACGCAGCCTGTTTTAGTTTGTATCATCCATATAGCTTAATGAAGGTGGGGAGGGGGATAAGTAAGCCACCTGCCCCTTCCCCACGTACACACACACCCATACACACATTTCCAGAGAGGGAAAAATATTGTAAATTTTAGAAATTGTTTTTCAAGGAAGATGGTTCTTCATGTTTATCAATAACAGAACAGAGAGGAAACCACAAGCTATTCCATTGCCTGTGGGTCACATCTGGAGATTGGACTTTTTTCTCATTTGGATTGGTACACGTTCATTGAAAATGCAATAGGTTTAAAAATTAGAAAGTTCTCCCTATTACATATATTATAGTTGGTGGGTTGTCCATTTTGGCAATTAGCTTATAATGATTCCTCAGAAACCTTCCCTTCTTTTTTGGAAACCAAGGTCATAAGCATGTAGCATAGGCTGTGTGTGTGAGACACTGAGTCAGTGCTGTTGTTTATTTTTTATTAAAATCTAATCTGAGTGTCTATTTCTATAGAAACCGTATTTGTGGCTTATTTTCATACTCATCCTCATTTCAGTGTAATATTGTCCCCTTTTTTATATGACTTTTTCTCTTTGATGATTTAGATTGGACATTAGGAAAGTTGGGGTTGGTAGTTGGACATAAATGTCTACATGCACAATTCTCTCTTCTTTCCAGTGCTCACTTGTGTGGCCCTGAGTGAGCAGGTATTCCTGTCAGCCTGCACTTTGCCGGCCGCCCCCTGCAGCTCCTGCCCTTGTGACAGCAGAGAGCAGCAGCCAAACAGCCTGCCTTCCTGTAGGCTACTTTCTGCCCGAAAAGATACCAAGAGAATGAATATAAAATCGCAGCAGCTTTTAGATTGCTGGCCTTTATACCCACTCCTAGAGTTCTTGTAGGGCATTAAGAGGCTGATAAGGAACATTCTTTTTTTCTCATCTGACTTAGAAACACATGAGTGAGAGCTGTAGGAGTCAGTCAGATAGGGATCAGAGTGTCACTTGCATAACTGGAAAAGTTATTGGAAAACTTGGTTTTACATTTGTTAGCCGAATGAGGTAGACAGCCTGGCCCAGACAGACAAGTCACTGGCAGTGCTTTGCATGACCAGCCCCCAGGGACCACCCCTGCCATGGGAGCATGGAAAAGCAGGCGTTGTATGCTCTCTGCAGCCAGGCAGGTTGTGTGGGGAAGGACCCAGGAGGAGTGACCCCGGAAACTGTGCCTCCTCCAGGCAGAAAGGAGCGTGCCTCCAGCAACTCCTATAGTTTGTCAGAAGTTTAGGTCAGAGTGATAGACAGCTAGTCCTGAGGCAAAGGCCGGCAGTCCTAAATGCACATTGCCAAGTGATGATAGTGAAGCAGAAAAATGAAGTTTGCTCAAGGCCAGACTCTTATCTGCAGTGGGAACAGTGGTCACCATGGTAGACGGTGCTGGAACCGCTTAGTAACTAGGGATACGTGGAGATGCTCACAGGATTCTGTGAGCTTTTCTCATCTAGTGAAGTTGTGAACAATTAAGATTTAAACTCACCTATATGTACTCTTGCAAGCAAGTGGGCTCTTTGTCTCTGTTTCTGTTTCAATGAGTTGTTACTTACTGCTGCCCTCTGCGCATGTATTTCCTACGAGCAGGTCATCTCACCTCAGCGCATCCCTGCCACAGTTGCTCCTTCTCTGCTCATGTCCCCCATGGTGTTCACACAACCCACCTGTAGCCCGTCGAAGGAGAGGAACAGTGGCCTCTTGCCCCTAGGAAGCCAGGAACCAGCTGCAGCCTCCAGCCTGCCCCTGCCTCTGCAGAGCCGGGAGCCCTCGGGACCCAGCAGCAGCCCACTTTCCAAGCTGCAACTTCAGGAAGCCCTGCTGTTCCTCATTCAGGTAGGGCAGCCTGTCGTCTGTGTTCTGCCTTTAGCCGTCCCGCTCACCTGCTGGTGACCACTCTGAGATGAGGACCCGGTTAGTGAGTGCCTACTTAGTCCTGCTAGGGAATAAGAGGACAGTGTAACATCTCACCCTAAGCCCCAGGGCTCTGTACTTAGCTGGATGACATTCAGAACACTAACTGCAGCTGCTAGAGGCCTCAACACCTGAAGGATTTTGTAATTTGAGGACTAAGTCCCTCAGTTTGTCACATGTGAGAAAAGAAGGGGGGAGCAGACACTGTGTAAGTAGGGACTATTAATGCTGTGGAGTAGCCGCACCGAGAGCTCACCCCTGGGAATAGAGGTGACGTTGTCTTGAGTGAGCGGTGGTGCTTAGTGGAGAGTTCAAGCAGACTGTTGAACAAGGAACAAGCATGTCAGGGAGCAAGGAATGGCTGTGACTACTAAGGGCATATTTTACAAATAACTTTGGAACTTGCTAATTAGGACAGGACAGAGTATTGGGCCTTCCTTAGCACCATGCATCTTACTTGTCTCTGACATAATAACAACAACAGCTCACATTTACACAGAGCTTTGTGTCAGACATTGTTGTAATGCCTTCCATACATTCATTAATTGGATCCTTATACAACAGCACTGTTGTTTTTTCTATTTTAAAGACAAGGAAACTGAGGCTTAGTGGCCTGAAGTCACACAGTAGGTAAGGAGCAGAGCTGGGATCCAGGCCCAGTCTGGCTCCAAAGTGCTCCCTCCCACTGCCAGCAGGGGGCGCCGCAGCGGTAACAGGACTGCGGGTCACCTTGAAAAGCACATCCTCAAGTAAATGACAGGCCTTAAAAAGTGGAATGCTTTTCTCCAGACTCAGACACCTCAGTTAACATCATTAGGTATCTTTTTAATCGACAGTCTTTAAGAAAATTGTGCTATTTGGCTTAAGCTTCAGATGGCTTTTAGAGAGTGGGCTAGCATTCTGCAGCTGTCATTCCTTAAATACAAAATGGTCTGTATTTGTAAAAACATTTTTAAAAGGTGAGGTATATTAGAGAGAATGGAAGAAATAGGGCTAGAAATCAGCTATAAGTGTGAAAGTGAAAGAATACTTCCTAAGGGAGGCAACAAACGGTTGTGCCTTGCTAGTTCACAGATACCAGGATACCAGGACCTTCCACCTTTTTAATCCATTTGTGGTATGTTCCTGAGGACTTAGATAAGACATCTGTGAGCAGCAAAGAAAAACAAAACAAATTTGAATTTTCAAGTTCAAATTTCTTATGGCTCATTTCATTTAAATCACATTACTCCAAAGATCTCTGTGCAGGAGCCAAGAGTTGAAAGTCTAGAGCAGTCCCTGTATGTTGATAAGTGAGAATTTCTTGTCCCTCCACTCTCTGCACACATTTTACTTTTTCCCATGTTTTAGACATATGTTCCTGATGAACTGTGAGAAGTCACTAAGCAGTCTGCTTTTAGTGTCTGCATGGTGGTAGGACAGAGTAGGGACTCTGTGGTCACTTTGTAGGAGAAACAGGAATAAGTGGCTCTCCCTTGTTGCACGAAAAGAATGCTGACTCCGTTGGGGGTGGAGGGGTGCCAAGAGGGAATGAAGGGGAATGTGGAATGTGGGCGAACTGCTAAAGCTTTAAAGGATTTGGGTGGGAAGCAGAAGTCTCCAGAATTAAAAACAAAACCACTGATTAGACCCACGATTCTCCCTCAGCCCTTAGCCAGGCAGAAGAGCCCAGAGACTGCCAGTCTAACTGCTGTCCAGTTGCCAAGGCCGAAAACTTTCCGTAACGAATGGGAGAATCATACCGGCTTTGATGAGATGCCAATGAAGCATCTTGCAAGCAAAATCTTAATTAATGCTAAAAATAAAGTATATGCATCGGAGGACCTTTAGAACCACTAACAATCTTCTAACCAAACTTCAAGAACCCCTGATCTGGATCAAGTCCTCCCAGCCTTCCCTCTGTGTTTTCACCTACAAACCGAGACTTGTCAGGCGTGAGCCTCGTTCCATACTCCACATGGCTGGGTTGCCCATCTATACTGTATGTAACACGCTGACCAGCAATAGACTGACTGCCTGGCCTGGCCTTCCATCCCACCTGACACTCACATGTGCAATTTAAAACTACCAGCTGTTGCACAAACATCTTAGGATCCAGTGCCAGTTTAGCTCCAAGACAAAAGGAAGCCTTTTGTTTCTGCTCACCAAATCACATTCCTTTGCTTCTTTTGATTTTGTTTTCCAGAATGACGACAACTTCTTAAATATAATCTATGAAGCTTATCTCTCCAACATGACACAAGCAGCCATGAAAAAGACTATGTGAAAGCAAAACATGGTAAACTGTTTTTCAAGGTCCTCCAGCTCAAGGTTCTTTCCTAAGTGTTATTACCCTAAATGTTTCTGTCTTTTTTAAAAAACAGTGTGTAATATGAAGTAAAATGTTTCCCACATTTTTCCAGTCAAGCTTGTCTTTTAAAAAACAAACAAACAAACAAACAAACCACAGTCCTTCAGTGTACCTGGTACTAAGAATTAAGTGGGTAGAATTCCTTTGCTCCTATTACACAGTAAATGCCAAGCTTAATTCTTTTTTTCTTACAGGAATGGGGCCATTTTGAGAAGAATTAGCCTCTCCAAAAGGGAGGGCTCTTCTGGAAACTTGGTTTCCTTTTTCCTAGCTCTGGTTAGTTTGTGGCTACAGATCCTGTGTCTTGTGCCCCTTGCTGGGCTCCACATGCCGTAGTGCATGCCCACCACATGGTGGCAGTGTGACCCCACAGACTCACCTGCCCAGCCTTTGGAAGTACCAGAGGAAATTAACCTTTCCTTAGTAAAAATCCAGTTGGTATATTTCCCCAGGCCTTTGAAGGAAAATTCTTTATAAAGGTATTTAAAGCTAGTTTTTAGACGATAGTTGTTCTAGGAGTCCACAAATGGCCCCCATTTCTAGGAGCACCTCAAATTTATCCCAGCTCACATTATTTCCTTTGGATCCAACCCTCAGAATATGCCTGCCTCTGCTTCCAGAGGAACATTTTATTGTTTTTAGCAAAATGTGCTGAGATGAGGGCCACAGAGGCTTTTAGTCTTTTCTGAGCCTCTGAAGATAGGTGGTGGGTGGATCAGGGGCATAATCAAAGCTCCTTCCAGCTACGCAGCAGATAGTCTTGACATTCAGAGAGGAGGAGCGTAGCCCTGGGAGGGGTCAGAGGAGAGCCCTTGCCAGTCGTCAAGGCCAGAGTGGGCCTGGGCATTACTTCCTGCTAAGTATTAGGAATAAATAAAGCTTTGCATTTCTCTAGCCATTTTTATTCTGGATCATAAAAAGATCTTTAGATGACTGCACATCTCGTTTTATAGGCCATAAAAGGGGGTGTGGGAAAAGTAGGTCTCCGCACAGCTTCTGACCAGGACTGGGACTTTGACTTAAGCTGTCAGGTGAGGGGTGATGTGAGGGCTGCCTGCCTGCCTCCTGCAGGAGAGAGCTTCTTCTGAGGAGAAGAGGTGGGCAGAAAAGCAATGACTCTTACTGACAGACCTCCTGTTATGTGCCACAGTCAAGATGGAGGAGTCCACTGTTGTCCTAGGTTTGGGAAGGACAGTTTCTATTGTTTCTTTGATATCTCCTACACCATATAGCACAGTGAAAAATCCACGTGATGTTCTAACAAAATACTTGGGATTGATAATTGCTCTTATAACATCTTAATATTCTTCTTATAAGGAAACTAGGGCAAGAAGAGAGACAGTCATGGATCTATTACCCAAAAATCAATGACTGTGCTCACTTTGGTAATACATAAACTAAAACTGGAACAAAATCAATGATACATGCAACTGCTGGCCAACCTTTTTTTAAAAATCTGATCTTTATTACATGTTTAGAATTGTTTCTTTCACTAAGGAAAAATTAATTCCATTCTAAATATTTAAAATATTTGGAGTAGCAACTACTTCATAAAACTTTTTTTTTACCTCAGCTTTAAACAATGAAATGAAAAGGAACATTAGTTGCAGCAGCTAATGTGAACAGATGCACATGATATGATAAAGGAATGAATCCCAGCCCATTGTGGTCAGACCTACCCTGCAGGCGTCTGTGGGTCAACACACAGGAATTCTTTTCCAAGTAATAAAGTCTTGGCCCAGGCTGGTGGCACAATGGATAAGGTGCCGACCTGTCAACCCAAAGGTTGCAGATTCGATTCCCAGCCAGGGCACATAATAAGATTGCAAGCCAGGTCTCCAGCCAGGTCTATAGCTGGAGGCAGGTGAAAGGCAACTATACATTGATGTTTTACTCCCTTTCAGCCTCTCTCCCTTCCCCTCTAAGAATAATAAAACCTTTTAAAAAATAAAGTCTTCATTGTTTACTGGAATGATACACTTTCAAAGTGACAGGCCCAATTTCATTTGGACCAAAGACTATAAGTCACCATCCTAAAGGACACTTGGTTCTGGGGTGCTCGTTCCTTGTATATGATGAAGCAGAGAAGAGCTGCAAGAAATTGATTAAAGGGGTTATCTAAGGCACCCAAAATTAGATTTCATGTATAAATGAACTTTTTTGTGCTGCCACCACAGATTGAGACCATCACGGACTCCATCCCTAGTGTCCCTGACTCCCAGCCGGGAGTTTTAAGCTGCCTGAATTTCAAATGGAACCCTGAGATTCTGTTCCTAAAGGCAGCATTGTCCAGTGCAGTGGATTTCAACCTTGTACAAGTTCTAGGAGTCAGTTCTGCCTGGTGTAGAGGACAGCACATGGCCTTTGTTAACGGACTTGCCTCAGTTCCTGAACAAGTGAATTTTCTTAACACGCTGTTTTCATTTGGAAAAGAAAAGTAATACCCACCCAGCAAGGTACTTATGTGGATTAATTAGGAGCAACACATGAAGTTTGAGCCCCATCCTGCCCCTCTGCCTTGTCTCTTCTATGCGGGGAGGAGGCCCGCTGCTGCACATGAACTGCCAGCCACCACGACCCAAGCGTTCTGCCTGACCATGACGTGTGTCTGTGGGCGCTTTGCCCTACCCTTTTCTCTCTTCACTTCTTTATCAATAAAATGACATCCCTTCCTGCCAAAGGAAGTGCCGTGAGCTCTTTTAAGACAAAGATGCCAGTTTAACCCAAGATAGTATTGTTGCTACTAGCCTACATTTGCGTAAGGTGCCATATTAATTGCAGAGCCAGAGGCAGCAGGGCTATTTGGTAGAATTTATTGTCCCTGAACAGTCTTCTGAAGAGACACATGATGCTTAATCTCCCCACTTGGAATGCCAGGCTTGGTGGTAATTGGAGAATGAGGGAAACCTTTGTTGGCATCTTCAAGAAATTCCTGGTATGAGACCCAGCTCTGCTGGCACCGTGTCTCCAGGCACCGTGGCTTCTTCCAGCTCGTTCAGAAGGTAAGCTGGAGCAAACAATCCCGGGCTGAGGCTCTGCCGTGAAGGCGCACGTCATTTGCATCTGGTATGTTTATTCTTCTCCCAAACACTATCAGCCGCACACTTTTCTAATGCCCTGGTGCAGACAGGACACTGCTTTCTTCCTCTTAAATGAAGAGGGTGCAAATCAGAGATGAACATGCCTTTCCTCCTCAAGAAATGTCAACTATTGAATTACATTAGCCCTCTTTAGTTCTCTTGTGTGCTAAAGAGAAAACCAACGGTTGACACATTAAGGCTTCTGTCCCTGCATGTGTAATACTAAGGATGGGAGGTGTCAATCAAAGACCAGGTCTCTGAACACCAGGCTTTGCTTGGATTCAACCATATGCCAGTGCAGACGCAGGGAAGAAGAGGAGCTTGGAATTGAACTGCAGGGATAGTTCTTTGATTGGTAGGGCGTGCAGGGTGCAGAGTTAGGAGTGATGTCTCCAGGCACCGTGGACAAATTGGCTGCTCACACCTCCTGGCAATATAGAAGTCTTTTTTTCCCCATAGTTCCTGTTCTAGTTAGATATTTATATCTTCAACGAAATCAGCTTGCTTCCCAGCCTTTGGGTTGTTGAGCCGTCTTTAAGGGTAAATTTACCATTTGCAGCCAGCAGGTGGTACCACCACTTCATCAGCCTGGCTGCACAGATTGGTGGGTCTTACCGTTTTGCTGATAGACTTGATTTTTAGGCTTCACGTGCTTTCTCTTACAAATAGAGGAGTGAGAGGGGCGCTTATAAATACTTGGTATATTTAACTCAACCTTGAGTACTAAATAGAGTTTCACCAAATTGAGTTATGAGTAATGCCTTCCAACAGCTCAGAGCCGTGAGAAAAGTACACAAATAAAACTGCAGATTACCGTCTTCCAACATCAGGGGGAGGTTGGAAGCAGAACATTGTTGGTAGCATTTTGCAGGGGCCGGGCCATGGAGACAGGCACCGTGACTGAGCCAGCAAGCACAGCCCAAACTGCAGCCCAGGCTGCCTGGACAAGTTAAGGGCACAGCAGGAAGGATGCAAAGAATGTTCTAAAGAGTCCAGGGAATGGGTGGGGGACCCTACAGCTGTAAGCCAAAATCTCAGAATTCCTCTACAGGCCTAAAGACAAAGATAAAAGGCACTGAATGTCTAGGTGAAAGTTAAGGTAGAATATGCCATGGAGTTTGGCTGATGCTGAAATAGGCACTTGGGGGTGGGAGGGACAGTGGGAGTGCCCACCCTTTAAGATACAAAGGGATCACCCTTTGAGATCCAGCTTAGAAGACTGGATGCTCACAGGGGTCCCATGATGGAGGCTGCAAGTCCCATCCAGCTGTGTCCATGCATGATTCTATGGAAGATATAGCCCAGGGAAAGGAGGCTACAGCTCCTGCAAGAGACTTTTTTCTTATTTCCTACCACCTGGCCAATAGGTAACACCAACCATGACTTTTCTCAACACAGCTACAGCCAACACAATCCATTTAGGAGCTCCAAAGACCAAGATGGTGCTCCAACATCTAGATTGCCATGAGCTCCTTATCCCACATGTACTTGGAGTCAAACGGATCTCCAAGGTAGAATTTTAATTCTACCATCTTTTATCTTTTTCTTCAACCAAGTGAATATCAGGGGGGAAAATTATCTTGTGTGTGTGGCTATTAAGCCAACATAGAAATTGTCACTTTGGGTCAGAGAAAAGCCATGCAGTTTGTGCAGTGGTGTTTTCTGTTGGATAGTGGCCCTGTGGAATGTGAGTGGGAGGAGTTTGTCCTTTCTGCCCATCAGCCTTGAAGGTCAGGTGCATCTCAGTTTCCTGTGTTGCCATTTATGGCTCTGTCATAAATCTGTCCAGAATTCTGTTTCATGCTTCTATTTTGTGCCTGTAGCACTTCCCAGGGTTATGAGTTTCTTAGATTTTATTCCCTTTTTGTACATAGTGGTTCACCCAGTGTGCCCAGGGACTAAGGAGCTGTGGGTTGACAGGAAATCCATAAAAGGCCCTTACAGGATGAGGGGCTCTGTTCTGCAGTGCAGTGCCAGCCTGTGTGGGAATGAATGTCCATAATCTGTCAGAAGCCTCTGTCTTCCCCAGACCAAACTCAGTCATGTCAGCTAAGAGTTATTCCTAGCTTTGGGTTCCTGAAAAATTTTCATCATTCTCAATGCTTTTCCTTCCCTCTTATTCTGCTTTCACTGGGAGATGTCAGAGAATTGTGCCTCATTTGGTTTCATTATTCAGAAAGTACATCTATCCTTCCCATCCATTGAAAATAAGCTGCTTTCCCCAAACACTTTCTTGCATGCCAAGTTGGAGGGCGGGGGGCTCTTCATTCGCTCATTTATGCATTTTATAAGCATTCATTAATTCAGTAATCATGCACCAACTTCTCTGTGTGGAGTCACAAAGGGGAGTCAGACCTGGTCCCTGCTCCAAGGACCTCACAGTCCAGTTGGAAGGAGACTAGTTATAAAACATGGTAAGGGCAATAATTGATATGCTTGGGATATAACCACTCAGATAAGGCAAACAGGAGAATGTGAGAAGGCTTCTAGGCAAAGGATGCCTAAGCTGACTTTTTTTTTTTTTTTTTTTTTTTAGGATTTTATTCATTATTTTTATAGAGAAGGGCAGGGAGGGAGGAAGAAAGGGAGAGAGACATCAATATATGGTTGCCTTTCACCTGCCTCCGACTACAGACCTGGCTGGAAACCTGGCTTGCAACCTGGTTATGTGCCCTGACTGGGAATTGAACCAGTGACCTTTGGGTTTGCAGGTCAGTGCCTATCCACTGAGCCACCAGCCAGGGCCTTAGCTGGCTCTTCAAGAATAGGTAAGAGTTGACAAAATGGGGACAGGCAGGTGTTCAAGCAAATAAAAGATGACAGGAGACATGAAGCCAAGAAACAACACAAGTGGTGGTGTGTGTGTGTGTATAGTTGAGCAGACGTGGGCGTGGCAGTAGAATACCAGTTCATGCAGGGTTGCTAGAACTTAAATGAAGAGATAGAGGATGGCAGAAGATATAACTGGAGAAAGCTCAGACCAAACTCTGTAGGACAGTAGGGACTTGTTGATGGTTCAAGCATGGAGGGCCTTGGTCTGTTCTTCAGGAAGAGAAGGAAGGAGGAGGGGAGAGAAAAGACAGGCAATAGAGATGCCTTGGGGAGGCAGCTGGTCCCGATTGGAAAGGATGATGGCCTGGTCTCAGGCAATGGTAGCTGAGATTTTTTTAAAAGAGAGAAGAGACAGATTTAAAAGATATTTAGGAGGCAAATTATGAAGCCTTAATTAATGATGACCTGTGATTAGTAAAGGAGAGGTCAAGAATGACCCTAAGGTTTTTAACTTGGTTGACCAGGTTAATGATAACCTAGAGATCAAATGAGGAAATACAGGCTAGAGTTAATGGAAATAACAGATAGCCCCTATTAAGTTCTTCATACCTATCAGACACTGTTCTCAGCACTTAGTACATTATTTCATTTGTCCCTTGTTGGGGCCCACCTGGGAAAACGTCAAAATTTGGAGTCCCATGCAGGCCAGGCCAAGTCTGTAAGACCTGACTGGAAAACCAGGAAGGCCAGGTACCTATGTTTCCATGTTATAGCCAGTGGATCCAGGTGTGGGGAGGTGGGGCGAGGAGGGCGGAATTGGGCTATGAGAAAATATTTTAGCCACCATGAAGCCTGGCCTGTTCTCTTACCTTGCCTGATCCTTCGTTATACCAACAGCAGAAGTTTTTAAAATTTGAATGCACATTCTGACCTGAGTGAGATCTCCATGCTCCTTCACTTACTGTTCCTGAACAATATCCATTTTCCTGTAATTAGTATTGTTTAGCATTGATTGACAAGCTACATGCTTTCAAGTTTACAGCTTTCAATAAAAGATCTTTGGGAACAGTGCCTTTGGCCTTGAGCCACTGGCCCGCCTTCTCTCCTCTAGCACAAGCTGCCTGGGAAGGTTCATTTCATCCACAGCACCCAGGAGATCTCTGCACATCAGGGGCCCCCCACAGTTCCTCACTGAAACACAGCAAGGTATCCCCTATTTTATGGAACCTGGAATTAAATTTATTTAATTTACCTTTTTACTCAGTTGTTCATTGGCAGAACTGTTCTTTCCCACGAGCCCAGCTAAACTGAGATGGCAAGGAGGCTGCAGGATGGCCATGTCTACAGGCTGGCCTAGGCCTGGGGAAAGGGGAACCTATAACATGTACTTCCTAAACCCAGATTTTCTCCAGCACTGATCACCAGAACAGGGTTGGTCATAGGAATGAGAGAATCTGGGTCCCATGGGTCCAGATTGACAACCTCCCAGGTCAACCCCAACATTCTGTTATATCCTTGAGTGTTAGTGAAGGGCCCCCTGGCCCCCTCATGGTCTGTGGCTCTCACAAGGTCTCTCCTGAAAGGGTCCAGGCCTCCCTGGGCAGAAGGGGCTGTCCCTCAGTTCTCCTGAGGGAAGCAGCAGTCGCTTTGCATTGGGAGCTACAGATATTCCCCTAGTTGAATGGATTGAAATGGGGTGGCCACAGGAAGGTCTGGGAGCCTGGGATTGCTCCCCTATCCTCCCCACTACCCAGGCCTAGCTGCCAGGAGGCTGCCCTGCTCTCAGTGGTCGCCCCAGTCGGCGCACTTAGAGGCAGCCTCCTACAGAGAGCAGAGCAAGGCCCAGGAGACCAGGGTTCTAGTTCACCTCTAACCTGCCACATGACTCCTTCCACCACCACCCAGACCTGGGATGCCAGCATCTCTGTTTACACAATAAGAAGGAGGGACTCCCTAACGAAGAAGACCACCTCCCGTATTAAGAGCTCTTTGCAGTTCCCAAGAACCAGGTATTGCTGGGGCCACTTCACACAAGAGGACCGTGACAACTGTTGGTCCAGCAGGGCTGCCCTGATTTGGGGGATGCTGGGCTTCCTTTATTCCATCACACCCACTCCAATGGGGAAAAATAAAAGATGGCAGCTCCACAGCACACTGTCAGTGGGGCCTGCAGAGCCTCGGAGGGGGATTTCACAGTGAATAGAGATCCTTTCAGCTCTCATGACCGAAGATTCATATCCCCTTTCTTTCTTAAAGCTACGTAGTTATTATCAGGAGAATGACCCTATACTCTATCATCCAGATGAGACTTGTAAGCATGAGCTATTAATAATTACAGCAGACAGTGGGCATAAACTTGGAGCATCCTGGGCAAACAGTGACAAATAGCCACTGTGTGTCTCACCATATGTGCCCTGCCAACATGCAGTCCTGAATTCAGTTGGCATCAGCCTTAGACTGAGCCTAAAAGAAATCAGACTGCAGACAAGTAGCCACCCCTGAAGTCAGGAGGCCAAGTTCTGAACCCAGCTCTGTCACTAATTTGCTGTGTGTAACTCAAGCCAGTCATGTCAATGCACTGAACCACAGTCTCCTTTGTTGAACGAAGGATTTGAACGAAATGTGGGTTCCTCCAGCCTCAACATGCAGCTCTCTTTTTCCATCTGGGTCCCTCCTTTATCATAAAGATGTAAGTTCCGGGGAGGCCACTGCCAAAGGTGGCCTTTTGTCTTGAATGTAAAATGACCACCACATTGTCTCCCTCCCCTGCCACCTGGAGACAGGCCCCTCCATGCCAAGGACAGGGTAGCTTTGGAGAAGGGTGGCGTAGCTTTGCACCCCACTTTGGCTCTGCCATTGATTCCATCTGAGGCCCTGTGAGTTGCACACCATTTCTTAGCCTCCCAAGTGCGGGCACCCCATCAGAAGGTACAGGGGTCCTAGGCCAGCCCCATAGCCCCTGCCTACTTCTCTCAAGTGCCCTTTTGTGCTCAGCTTAAGACCCCTCTGTGACCTTGCCCAAAGGCACTGATTACACTAAGAGAACATGAGGATCTTGTGAGATGATAACCCAACCCTTCCATCTCCTGATGCAGAAACAGGCCCAGGGCTGTGCGATTAGTCAGTGGTGGGACCAGGACCACTGAAGCTGCCACCTTCGAGTTCAGTGGCCCCTGTCCCTAGCACAGCATAGTTCTCCCCACAACCCCAAGCATTCAGGCATCAGTCAACCTTTATAAACTGTTTATTTATAAAGCTGCTGCATTTCCTTCTCGCCTCTGAAGCATTTTGCAGGCATTAATTAAGGAAGGTTCTCAGCAAGCCCAGTAGGGAAGGAAGGAAACAAGAGTTGGGGCTGGTGGGGAGAGGGGGATCATTAAAGAACCAGTTTTCCCTGCTATGTGCCTCTCCTGTTTTTCCTGTAACTTCTCAGTCTCCTCAGAACACTCACACATGCACGTGTGCTCACATACATACACACACACATGCACATACCCCCGCATGCACTCAGGTACATGCTCGCGTGCACGCACACACGTGCACGCACACACACCAGCCCATTTCCAGCGGCCTTCTGGCATCCTCCATAACAGGGCTCTGCACACTCTGTTCTGATTGCTTCTCCGGTGGAGCCCCGAGCTCTGTCCCAGGAGTTTGATCCCAGCCAGCAGTGTGCCAGGCATGCTCCACAGTCAGTCACTTCACCTCATACAACCTCATGCCACAGCTCCCCCTTTCCAAAAAGTCATTCCTGAATGTTTCTCACACTTCAGCTCAAGTCATCTCCCATGCTGTAGAGAAACGATCCTTTATTTATGCCCCCTTTGCAGAGGGAGGGGTTCACAGGGGAAGGCCAGGACCAAGAGGCAGGCACCTCGGTCCCTGTGTGGGACCGCTGTGTCAGCTGCTGTGTCAGCTTCCTGGAGCTGCCGTACAAAGTGCTGCACACTTGGGGCTTAAACCACAGAAATGGATTGTCTCACGCTCTGGAGGCCTGAGTCTGAGATGAGGTATGGGCAGGACTCTTGCTTGCCTTCCAGTGGCTTGTTTTGGCACTCTTGGCCTGCTGGGCCTGTAGAAGAATCACTTGATCTCTTCCTTCACCTTCTCATGGTGCCTTCTCTGTGTGTGTGTCTGTCTTCCAGCTTCCCCCTTTCATCAGGACACCAGTAGTACTGGGTTAGGGCCCACCAGAATCCAGGATGACCTCGTCTTCACTAATTACATCTGCCACGCCCTGATAATTGCAAACAGGGGCACATTCGGAGCTACTGGGGGTTAGAACGTCAACGTTTGAATTTGGGGAGGGCACCATTCAACCCAAACAACTATGTTGCTGGTATTGTGCTGATCGGGGGGTTCTCCTAGCCTAATTAGTGCCTGTACCAGTGGCCTGAATGACTCACATGAGAAATGTTCCTATTCAGACACCAAGACCTGCAGAACCAGTGGCTGGGGCTTCATAGCTGGAGAACCCAAACATGGCTATGTATGAGTTCCTTCCCAACTGGCCGCCGTGAATATGAACTGATTGTTACACCCACAGCTCAGGTGCAGTCTGGTGTGGCTGTCAGCGGGGACACTGGGCCTGAAAAGTTTTAACCCCTAGTGCTCAGAGTCAGACCTCCGTCTTGTGTTCTTTTGTCACTGTCTTAGATTCCATTTTTGATGTTCATCAGACCCAGGTGGGCCGCTCTCGGCAAGGAGCTGGTGCTGTTCTCACTGTAGAGACATGAAACTCTCAGTGTTCATTTAGTTTAAGTTTTCAAAAACCGAGGCTTAATTCTAGGCTCATTCTACCTTAATTCTGACTCTCTCCACTGCTGCTGCGCCTCTCTTGTTTTCACTGCTTCCCTCTCCTCCCCTTGGGCATGCACAAAAGGACTGAATTAGTCATACTCCTTAGTTATACAAACCTTTACTATTGGTTTGGACAAGGACCCTTTTTAATTTTATTCACGTATTCCCTTTTATTTCCAAACCCTATTTCATTGCCTTCCTTCCCAACAACACCCCCCACAACCATTCTGTTCAACCCAATGTGTTCCTCCTTGTTCATTTGAGTTCTTGCAAAATGTGTGCTGTTTTGTTCATGCATTTGTTGTAATTTTTACTGAGAATATCATAAACACGTAAGATGCAGACTCTTGAGTGGACAACTCAATGAATTTTATGAATAGCTGTACATGTATGCACTGTCTCTGTTAACCTACCATCCAGATTCAGATCTGAGCATTTCCAGGGCTCCAGAAGGCTTCTCACACCCCTTCTCAGTCAAAGCAAACCCCCGAGTTACTGTCCTCCTGATCCCTCCCATCAGAGACCCTGCCTTGACTTTCACATAAATGAAATTACATAGCACATGGTCTTTATCATCTTGTTTTTTTAATCTTTTTTTTTTTTTAAACCTGGCTTCTTTTCCTCATTACATTTGTTTTTATCACCGTGTGGTATCTTACTGTGTGTGGATCTTTGAATTATTAGACCTGTTGATGGATCTTTGTGTGTTTCTGAGTTTATGACTTTTATGAATAAAGCTACTATGACTCTTTTGGGGGATGTCTTCTGGTGAACATCTGAGCTTATTTCTTTCAGGAATATACCCAAGAGAACTGTGGGTCACAGGGTGGTAGGCATCTTCCCAGCTCAGGCACGCTACCTGTTGTACCAACTGACATTTCCTCCAGCAACACGTTTCTTCTCATGAATGCCCATCCATGTCATCTCAAAATCTGATCAGCCTGTCATTTTCAGCCGTTCTGCTGAGAGTACACACCCTAATTGTAATTTTAGTCTGCATTTCCCTGATAGCTAAGTGTGTTGAGTACACGTGCTGTAGAGGAGGATCCTGGCTAATCATTTTTGGTTCTCTGTGATGTGCCTGGTAAGGTTTGATACCCATCATTTAACTGGGCTATGTGCTTTTCCAAAATGATTTATCTTGGTTTGAAATGACTCACTTATTGGATGTGGAGAGAAATACCTTTTCCCAGTCCATTGTTGGCATTGTCACTCTTAATGATATCTTCTGACACAATTACACATGTTCTTAATTTTAATAAAACGGAGTTTTTAATTATTTTTCTCTTACGATTGTTTTCTTTTTGTGTGTGCGTCTCAAGAAATCTTTGGCTATCCCTGACAAATTTTTAATGTATGTATTTTTCATGTCTTTTTAGATTTATGTCAGTGTTATTGTGCCATAAGCTCATTTTTTCCCACCAAGTGCTGCTTTTACTTTCCGTCCTTGTTGACACCTCTACATCCAACCTGCATCTTCTCACTGCTGTGTACTAACCCACAATGGGTACCCTCTTTGTCCCATGGCCGAGTCACCTGCCCTTTGCTGTGCACCCACTCCTGTGTCACACTGGACAGCACTGCTGGGGTGGGGGAGGTGCTCAATCCAAGAAAGTTCTGTACTTAAACCTAATAACATGCAAATGGTTGTGCAGAATGTTAGACTCCAGGATGTATCGACCTTCACTCCTTTGTGCCTAAGTACTTCCGTCTCAAAGCAGGAAAGCCAGGAGGAATGGTTCCCAAACTTTGGCCAGGGCACGGAGGTCACCTCAGGAGACCTGGGACCCCCCACCTCATGGATTTGCATTCAGGAGGTGTAGGATGAGGCCTGCATTTCCCACAAACTCCATAGCTGATTCCGATATGCACCCAGGTTACCTCTACTCAAGAAGTTACTTACTGAGCCCTTACTACACGCCAGGCCCTGGGCCAGAGCCTGGGGCTAGAGCAGTGAACAGAGCAAATATTCCACCCTAGAAAAGAGAAGATGGGTAATGAGCAAGAGAGACAAGAAACATGCATAAAACGTCAGAGAGAGAAACGCTGAGGAGGAAAATTAAACAGGGAAGGAGAATAGCAGGTGCCAAATGAGAACTGCTCTTATTTTTTTTTATCGTAACTTAACATTTTTATTTTATGATTACAGGTAATATATGATATTGTTAGTTTCAGGTGTACAACATAGTGGTTAGACATTTCTCTAACTTCTGAAGTGAGCCCCTGATTAGTCTTACCCCCACTTAGCATCATCCATAGTGACTTTTTACATATGTATGCTCAACTTCACTTTTGCATGACTTTTATAACTATCAGTTTGTTCTTCTTAATCCCATCACCATTATGACTCAGCCTCCCCCCTGCCAACGACAGTTTGTTCTCTGTTACCTATGAGTTTGTTTCTGTTTTGTTTACACAGTTCATTTTGTTTTTAGATTTCACATATAGATGAAATCATACGGTATATGTCTTTGACTTACTTTATGCAGCATCATACCCTCTAGGTCTGTCCGAGTTGTCACAATGGCAAGGACTGCAGGTTCCGACAGGGTCATGGGGAAGGTCTCGCTGAGAAGCAGCCAGTTGAAGAAAACCTGGCAGAGCTTCAGAGGAGTCTCTTGGGAACCTGGGGAATGAGCAAGCAGTTGGGCGGAGGACACAGCTGTTGCTCCTTTACTTGCTAACACTTTACTGACTCTCTCACCTGTGGGCCGCACCTGGGGCATCACTTGCGGTGCCCACACATTCCTGAAACCTGTGAGAAGAGCATCCAGTAACTGGACACAGGCCCTGCTGCCCACATTCCAGGCACCCCCAACCATGCTGGCTGGTCACAGAACACCCATCCCTCACTCCCCTTCTTCCATTCTGTCAGACCTCAAGTTTTTGGGTGTCCTTGGTGCGGTCACCTTCCTTGGGGGAGGTGGTCAGGAAAAAAATTGTGATTAGTTTTAGCTGGTCATGGCAGGCCCCAGGCCCTTGCCCATGACTCCTTCAGGCACAGGACTAGGATACAGTCTGGCTATTGGAAAAAAGATAAGCTGACTGCATGATTTCTGCAGTGATGTTCCTCACAGGTAAGAGAGGCACAGGTAAAATCAGATCCTCTTCTCCTACAGGATATCATCCTGATTGTAATGTCCAGGACAATAGTAACCATCTTGTGACCATGAGGGTACCTAGCTTGAGGACAATCCCAAAAACTGAGATGACAGGGAAGCGAGGCAGAAGAATCTTGGATCTTTGCGACATTCATGAGCTGCTGCATTGACCAACCCTGGAACCATCTAGACCTCTTACATGAGATATTCTTTAAGGCAGTTGAGTGGGGGTTATCTGTTACCTTCAGCCAAAAGCACTAACTGATATGTGCTTCATCCCCACAGCCCCGGCAGATGCAGGACACTTTTCTGATAGCTCTCTGAAGGTGGGGGCCAGGCAGGATCAACTCTCCTCCAGTGTCAACAGACGGCCAGGCACTCAGGCTAGCCTGGGCTCACTGTCAGGTTTACTCTGCTTGTCATGAGGGCACAAGGCAGGTTATGTGGAGCAAAGGGCATAGGCCCAGGGAATTAGCTGCTCTGGCTTTGGGTCCCCACACTCACTTCTTGGGTTCTTTGGTGTCTGCCTTCTTAGCAGCCCATGAGCTTCTTCCAGGGCAAGAAATTACCATCATCCTAGTGGCTCTGAATCCTCAGGGCCCTGCACAATGCCAGGTGCACGGTAGGTGCTCAACAGAGGTTTGCTGAGTGTTAGCAATTGATGAAGAGTAATTGAGAAACAGGAGACGAGAAGAAGCGAGAGAGGAGATCAGAGGTGAACAGCCTTGGGGACGGGGGAGAAGATGAAGAATCAGGTTCCAGAGGATGGTTTGCAGAGAAAGGCGTATGCAGGATGGCTTCTTCAAGGGGACCAGCGGTGGCTAGGAAATGAGAGGATGAAGGCCCAGGGACCCCAGACGCCAGTGGGCACGTGGACAAGTGAGCCTGAGCAAACAGTTACCAGCACACCCATCTGGTTGCCTCCTCCCTCTCCTGCACTTCCTCACCTCTTCACTCCCCACCACCTCCTTCTCTCTCACTCTCACTCTTGGAAACCACCACGGCATGGCTTAGGCTTGGAGGGTTGAACCTACAGCTGAGTGTAGTTCCAGCTTTGGGAAGTCACCAGAACCAATAACTGCCTCACCCCCACCTCTCACTCTGCTGCTTCAGAGTAGCTGCTGACGCACGCAGAGGTCAGGGGACACAGACGCCACGGCTGGGGCGGCTGCAGACCAGCTTGCCACTGACACCCCTGCCTGACCGCCGCGGTGAGGAGGATGACAGCAATAAGGAGAAACGTGGTGACCATAGCATGCCTTGGCCAGTAATGTGAGGGAACGTAACGTGCACCATCTCCGCCGCCTCCTGCCTGCAGATATCACTGCCCTCCATTCCACCCAAGAGGAAATAGAGTCCAAAACAAAGGAGAGCGACTCCAATGCTCATTTGCCATGCGACCTTCTGTGACTTTGTTTCCCCAAGGTACAGGCAGGAGCCCCTTCCCCAATCCTCTGAGGTGTAACCCAGGGCGTTGTGAATTGGAAGCATGACAAGAACGGGACTGTCCCTTCGGAAGATGGCGGGCCAACAAAATGAGAGTCCACTGATGGGTGCAAAGGACTATTCACACAGGGCTGATTTAGTCCTTTTACCGGAGTAAATGCACAAAGCTTTGCATTACTCACATATCTCCCTTTAGGACGGATTAAATGAGAGCTCCCTGAGACCAGTGGGAACCATGCCGACCCTGGTCACATGTGGGCATGGAATCAGCCTTTCTTGGTCTTCCTGGAATGCTGGCCCTGGAAGCGCTAAGCTGCACAGAACCTGGCCCGCATCTCCAGGGGAGCATTCTGCTCCCTGCCAGGGCCGGTCCCTCTTGGCTTCTAATTGCTTTCCCCTCCACCCCTTCTGTCTGCGGGGCTGCAGGCTTTAGCAACGGTGCTACTGGCTGAACACAGCTCTGTTTCAGCACCAGCTTCCAGCACTTCACTCTCGCTGGCATGGGCCCCAGTATTTTTAATAACAGGGCCAGGTTTGGAGAACCACATTGCCAGGATACGGCGGAAGGAGTCTAAATTTAAGCTCAAAAAGCATTTCAGACATAAGCAGTGGTGTGGCCTGAGGGACCTGTTTCCACTCCAATCCCGGCTAATGTTCCTGGGGCTGACACTAGACAAGCAAGTTGCAGGCTGCCCCCACCTCCTCAGGGCTCTGACCTTTTGCAGCTGCAAGAGCAGCTAGTTCAAGGTGAAGTAGATAGCTGATTTCAAAGGCCCTTCCTCCTTCACTCTGACCTCCTGGGGCACCCGGAGGTCTTCCCCTGGGACACTGCTCAGACCCCTCTTCTTCCCCTGGTTTCCTCCTCGGCCTAATCTCGCCACTCAGTCACAGCCTCCAGCGTGCCAGAAAGAGGTGGGAACACTGAGTGGAAGTGACTCAGAGGCCAGTCTTTGTAGTGATTTGATCCTCACAGAGAGATCCATCCTAGAGGACTGTGTGGGAATTTCCAAGGGCAGTTGACACACTTTACACATTTCCACATGGGGTGAGAGCCCTGGAAACATCCTGTTGGCCTGACAGGATAGGAATTGCCAAGGCCCTTTTGTCGAGGTCCATTGGCCTTGGTCATAGCCCTGTCCTTTAGCTTCCCCATGTCCTTTACAAGCCCTCTCACATGGTGAGTCACCTGGGCCTGCCTTGGCAGGCAATTACACATGTTTAATGTGTATGGAATTTTCATTCACTGGTATGTGCTGCATACATGTGCTTGAAATGGGGCCTTGCAGGGTGTGTGTGTGTGCATGCGTGTGTTTGCAAGTGTACACCGACTGCCCCACCCTCAACCACTGTGTCCATTATGTTCCTGATGTGGGCACCTGGCTCCTTCCCACATCCACCATCTTATACGGTCCCGTCCTATAAGAATCATGTACATTATTGCACATAGAGGACAAAATTGAGATAAATGGCCCCAGTCATGCAGGTGGATTAGTATCGGATGAGGACAAGGAACCAGGTCTTAAGGCCAGGAAAAGGCTTCTGGAAACCCTGGGCCATACAGCTAGGTCTTCTGAAAAAAGAGGAGCCATACCCTTTGCCATCTCCCCTTAAAGTGTACTGGGAGTAAAGGTTTCCCCATCCATCTTTATATAGAGAGAATGTATATGTAATGATAATAAAGAATTTTTTGGTGCCAGGTCCTGATTTTGCTTTATATGTAGAATCTCATTCACTATATGAGGACGTGAGGCAAACCTGTTGCCCACCAACACTCAGTCTCCTGCTTTTCCTCAGTAACAACAGGTCAACCCCAGGCAAGATAGAATTTGTTACACCATGTGGGACAGTCCTGTTTACCTCTCCAGCCAAACTTATAGTTCATGGTGACTTCATAATCCACTTCTGGCCAATGGATCAGAAACCTAAGTTTGCTGGTAGGGGAGGTGAGTGAGGTTCTGGAGAAAATGTTCACTTTCATGCTAAACAAGGACAGAAGCATCAGCATGACCCTTCTCCTTTCCCCTGTCTTGAACTCAGATGCGAAATTTAGGATGGCAGCAGCCATCTTGCGACAATGAGGTGACAAGTATGAGAATGAACATAGCGAACGTACCAAGGAGGGGAGGGAGGAAGGAGGGAGCACCTGAATCTCTGGGGTATCACAGAGCCCTGAGCCAAGGCCACCAACTGAGGAGCCCACACTCTGCCTTTGTGTTAACAAGTTGTTATTTTGTTAGTTGGGTTTCCTGTTACTTGCAGCTGAATGCATCCCTGCCTGGCACAGACAGGTGGCATCCTCCCTACATCACAGATAAGAAAAAGCAAGATGCCTTGTACAACAGAGTAAGAAGGAAATCATATTAGAGTTCAAACCCAGAAACTTGGACGCCATAGCCTGAGCTCTCTTATTGCCTATGAAGAGTCTGTTGAGTAAATTAATAGTATACTTAAAATTGCGAAGAGAGCCCTGGCTGGTAGCACAGTGGATAGGTGCCAGACTGTGAATCCAAAGGTTGCTGGTTTGATTCCCAGCCAGGGCAACATAACCAGGCTTCAAGCCAGGTCTCCAGCCAGGTCCATAGCTAAAGGCAGGTGAAAGGCAACTATGCACTGATGTTTCTCTCCCACTCCGCCTCTCTCACTTCCCCTCTCTAAAAATAGTAAATAAAATCTTTAAAAGATTTTTTTTTAATTTCAAAGAGAACATTTATCCCATTTTAAAGGACTATTACAGGGTTGTCTTCATATTCAATCAAGCACAATAGCGTCTGTTCTTAAAGTTGCTGGTGCCCTCTCTCTGGCCACAGTCACTTGGATAACCCCTCATGAGAGGATCTGCGACTCACCAGGCCTGAGAAAATGCAAACTCTCTTCAGATAAAGTCCACCCACAGTGGGGCAGGAGGTCAAGAGCAGCCTGAGGAAAACCCCAGCGCACCAAGTTAGCCCCTCCGATCTACAATGAAGAAATGGCTCTTGATAAAGGCAGAGCTGGAACCCAATGCCAGGTCTCCTTCCCCAGGCGGGTGCTCTCCATCCTCTCCAGTAATTTCTGGAGCCCTACACTAGTGCCACAGCTCCCAGCCCACATGGTCAAGACTTGATCTGGGTCTGAGAACAGAGCTTTTGGGTTCCTTGTCCACGCACCAATAGTGAAGCTGCTATTCCTATAGATGCTGGTCAGTCTCTTGGCTGGCCACCGTCAAACTACCATGCTGCCCCCATTTCCTTGTGTGTATGTGGGGGTCCCAGGGCCCAGAGTGCATGATTCTGGCTCACTTACTGGTTAAAGGAAGAGATTTCTGGCTTGTGGCTGGTGCCTGTCAGCACTTCCTCTGTTCTTTCATCTCAGAGCCAGTTCCTTGAAGCTTGAATTTCCTCTAGAGGCTTCTCCATATTCTCCCTGGGCTGTGAGCTAGAGAGACATGTAGACAGTTGTGGAAATTCACCAACTCCTTTACCCCCAAGTCCTCTCCCAGCTCCTAATCCTCTTCTCATTTCTTCCTGCCTCATCTCCACCCTCCCTTTACTTCCCTGTCCAAATACACACACACTTCCTTTAACAAGTTACCTTCAAGGTATTTATAGGCCCAGCAGATTCTCCAGAGGCCCTCTCTGGGCAGCCAGCTGCCTGCCTGGCCAGCTTCTAATTAGCCTGGTGCCCTCTTGCGGCGGGTGGGGGCTTTGATGTGCCTTAGACTCTCTGAGCAGAAGGACCCAGTCAGGGGTCTGATGTCCCTCCAGGGACTGCAGCAGTAAGTCTAGGTTGACACTAGGCTGATGCCTGCATCATCACCTGCAGCGTCCCAGCTATGGTGTGCGGGGAGGGGGTGTTCATGGGGTTGGCAGAGGGGCATGTGAGTGAGACCACAAGCATTTTGCTCAGTGGCCTCATTTCTCCCTTTCGCTCCCTTGTGGAGACTAAAACTTTTCCAAACCACTAGTAGAGACATCAGGGATCTAAACCTTCACTCTCCCGTTCAAAGCTCTAGAATCCAGCCAGAACTGGTATTGTGTAGCAATGGAAGTTTTAAAAATGAGAAGCCACCTTTGGGAGGCAGAAAAAGGGCTCTGCCCAACCTCCTCCCCACCTTTTTAACTTTTTAAAAGATTGTGGTTTAAAAGCCCCACAGATTTAACCACTTACCCATTCCTAAGTGTACAGTTCATTTCTGAGCGTAAAGTACATTCACATTGCTGATCAACCAATTGCCACAACTCTTTCATCTTCCCAAACTGAAACTCTGTCCCCATTAAACTCTAACTCCTCTTCCCGTCCCCCAGTCCCCACCATTCTACTCTCTGTCTCTATGAATTTGACTATTCTAGGCACCTTATGTAAGAAGAATCAGAATCATGCTGTGTTTGTCCTTTTGTAACTGGCTTATTTCATCATGTCCTCAAGGTTTATCTACCTTGTAGCATGTTCAGAATTTCCTCTTTTTAAGGCTGAACCATATTCCATTGTATGGATAATTCACATTCTGCCTATCCGTTCAATGGTTTCTCCGTGAACATTTGGGTTGCTGCCAGCGCTTGGTTATTGTGAGCATCGCTGCTATGGACATGGCGTGCCGATATTGTAGATGTCCTTTGTAATGTCCTCTGTGTAATCTAAAGATGAAATGAGCCATTCAAGACACATTTGCAAAGTGAAGGGGACATAAATGCTTCTGCATTAGCCATGCAGAGGCAGTGGTTTCCAGATTGATCACAGAGCCCTGGGACACCTGTCCGAGGGCCCTGGGGGCAGCAGGGAACAGGCACGACTTGACCTGAGTCCTCGACCCACAACTCCAGCCAGAGTAACTCCACTTTTATCTGTGTTCTGAGCACTATTTTAGGAGGTGGTAGGAATACAGCAGGAAACAAATCACGCCACAGTTCCTGTCCTTGCAGAAGTTATACTCTAGTGAAGGAGACAGGCCATGTACGCATGACATAAGGAAAAGACTATGTGCAGCATGTTTGATGGCAACTGCTAAGGGAACAGCGACGCTGGAAAGAGGGATACAAAATGTTGGGGGCAGGTGAAATTTTAGACTTTTAACACACTTAAACGGAAGCCACGCCACCATAAAAGCCTTAGAGGAAAGCACAGGCAGTACAATTTCAGATATTCCACGCAGCAATCGTTTCACTGATATTTCTCCTAGAGCTAGGGAAATAAGAGAACAAATAAACAAATGGGGCTACATCAAATGAAAAACTTTCTGCTCAGCTGAAGGAAACATCAGCAAATTTAAAAGGGAACCAACCATTGGGAAGGCACATTTGCCAATAATATCTCAGACAAGGGTTTGATACCCAAAATATATAAAGAACTTACATGATTCAACACCAGGGAGACAGACAACCCAATTAAAAAATGAGCAAAGGACCTGAATGATGCTTCTCTAAGAAGAACATATGAAAGAATGCTCAACATCACTAGCTATCAGAGAGATGCAAATTAAAACCACAATGAGATACCACCTCACACCTGTCAGAATGGCCATCAACAAATCAACAAACAACAAGTGCTGGTGAGGATGTGGAGAAAAGGCAACCCTCATGTAGTGTTGGTGGGAATGCAGACTGGTGCAGCCACTGTGGAAAACAGTATGAAATTTCCTTTAAAAACTAAAAATGGAACTGCCTTTTGATTCAGCAATTCCACTGCTAGGATTATATCCAAAGAACCCTGAAACACCAATTCATAAGCACCTATGTACCCCTACGTTCATAGCAGCACTATTTACAATAGCCAAGTGTTGAAAACAACCTAAGTGCCCATCAGTGGATGAGTGGATCAAAGAACTTTGATACATTTACACATGGAATACTATGCAGCAGAAAGAAAAAAGAACTCCTACCTTTTGCAACAGCATGGATGAATGAAATTGGAGAGTATTATGCTTAGTGAAATAAGTCAGGTGGCAAAAGACAAATACCATATGATTTCACCTACTACAGGAAACTAATGAACAAAACAAAACAGCAAAATAGAATCAGAGGCATGGAAACAAGGAACAGAGTGACAGTGACCAAAGGGGAGGTGGGAGGGGAAGGGGAGAAAGAGCAAAAGAAGGGGAAGAGTTTACTCAAGGAACTAGTGTAAATGACCCATGGACATGGACAACATCTGGGATTGACTGTGGGAGAGGGGATGGGGTGGGTGGGGCAGGGGAGGGCAGTGGGGGAAAATGGGACAAATGTAATACAACAACAATACATTAATTTTTAAAAATGTTTTTAAAACATAAAAAAGCAGGTTACATAATATAAAATTTACTATGTTAAAGTGTACAATTCAGTGGTTTTCAGCACATTCACACCATTGTGCTGTCTAAAGAACCCCAAGTCACCACTGTCTAATTCCAGACCATTTGCATATAGAAGGTGACTTTCTGGGTGGGGATCTCATGCTGGATGTCTCCTGTCTGCTGGTCCATTAGCTCTCTACCCCTTCGGCCTGGGGTGGGCCTGGGGAGCTCCTCCGCTGGTTTCTCTCAGGCCTCTGTGGCTTAAACAGGTGGCAAGCACCAGCAGGAGAGCAGACAAGAGGACTGAGGACACGTCATCTCCAGCCCAGTCTGGGTGGCATTGCCAGGGGCCGAATGCATCCTGAGGCCACCACTCCCGTGGGACAGCTCTCTCCATGCAGCCCCCTCTTGCTCCAGCTTCCAGTGTCTTTCCCTTCCCCTTGCCCCTCAGGCCCAGGGACTGACGCCTACTATTTCTACCCCAGGACACTGCACAGTCCTTTGTATTCTATCCATACCTCTGTAACTAGCCCCTTTATTAATTAAACTTTTCTCGAGTTACCCAATTCAGGTATACTATCTCTTCCTGCCAGGGACCCTTATGGACAGAGACCTGGTGGAAGGGAGGGAGTTGGCTACCCAGGGACGGCAGGGCAGGCAGAGCCACAGAGAGGACTGTCAGCTCCCAGGCCCTACAGTGGGAGCCGGCCTGGCCTGCTCAACAAGCAACAAGGAGCTGAGCGCGGCCTCCAAGTTGCATGGCCCAATTCCTTGTAGTAAATCTTTCTCTCTACATAAACACCCTATTGACTATTTCTGTGTGGACCCCTGACTAACAGAGAGAGGCAGACACCTGAAGAGGATGTGGGTTGAGGGATGGCGCCAGGCAGAGGTGATCTTGCTTTCTCTCTAGGCTCCTGCCAGGGCTCACTGTGAGCTCAGTTCAATGGAAGCCACAGGGCCCAGGACTCGGCAGAAGTGGTCTGGACAGGTGAGACTCCCAGGGCATGGAGCAGGGGTCAGAGGGCAGAGCCTAGCTCTGGAGGGTCAAACAGAAGACATCCAGAATCAGCAGTGGGAAGGATGTGCATAGTCCAGGGAGTAAACCATGGTATCTTGGCCAGGAATGTGGCCTGCGGGGAGGAATGGTTAGATCTGGGTGTATTTGTAAGTCAGAGTTGGCAGGGTTTCCTGGTGGCCTGGATGCCGCAGGCATGAGGAAGGGAAGGCACAACTGCCTCCAAGGGTTTTGGCCTGAGCAATTAGGCCAAGTTGCCATGGGCTCAAATCGCTTTCTTTGGCTTCTACAAAAATTTCTTCTGAAAAAAAAAAAAAAAAAAAGATTCAGTTGCTTTATAAAATTCCTTTCCTGATATTTTATGTCTTGTGATCCAAATATACCTACATTGCCCCAATTGATCTTCATCATCCCCTGAAGCAGGTCGGGGAGCTATTGGGTGACCCATGCAAAAACTAGACCTGGGCTCCGTGCCTGAAATACATGGTTGCGTGTACTCATATATATTTGTGGCGTGAACAAAGGGGACATCCCATGGAGTACTGAGGAATCTGGCTGACACTCTGCTGTAGAATGAAGCCTAGCACTCTGGTTTGTTCCCTTTGTCTGTCCCGCTGTTGCCCAGGCAGGGGGAGCTCAGAGATGGGCTGGCTCCAGCTTAGCTTTTGAGGAGCTAGTGGACGCAGTCCCTGTGGACAGACAGCAAGGAACAGAGCGGAGGTGGTGGAGGGAGGGAGAGGGCACAAGGAGGGATCAGGATGAGGGGGAAGTGAGGGAAGAAGAGGGACCTGGGGAAGGGGAAGGTAGGAGGAGGGGCCAGAGGAATGGGGAGGGCAGGAGGGAGCCAGGGGAGGGGGGAAAGCAGGAGGGGGACTAGGGGAGGGGGGAGGGGAACCAAGAGAAAGGGCAGGGTGGGAGGTGACCAGGAGAGGGGGGAGGGCAGGAGGGAGCCAGGGGAAGGGGGAGGGCGGGGGGGGGACCAGGAGAAGTGGGGAGGGGGACACATGTGTGTTTATGTGTGTTTCTCACTGAGGTTCTCCCTCAATGGTGGCACTAGGGGACATTCTCACTGACCAAGCTCACTGAGCAATCGAAACAGATGTGGCTTTGTGGCCTGTGCACGAAGGAGCTTAGCTTAGATGCTAGACTCTTGTATCTTTGACATCCCTATTCCTTTTTCTTCCCATCTCCCACCCCCATGTACTGCACACTCATAAATCACTACTTTTCAGTGGGTGTGGAGGTGCAGTAGAGGGTGTTAGAGTTTAGAAAGAATTAATGTATTTCCTTATCATCTAGGTATAATCTAACTTTCCCCTAGCTCCATGTCCTGCCACTCCTTTCTCTCCGCCCTTACCCCAACCTTCCCACCCTCACCATTCTCCCATGTCCCCAGTCCTGCTACCCTCACTGAGGCAGTTTTTAAAACATGTCTGCAAATTTTGATACTCCTTCCATTGAGAGGAAGGGCCTGTGTCTCGTTCTTTTGAGTCCAGGCAAAATTGGAACCTGGCTAATCAATGAAATACAGCTAAGGTGATGCTCTATAACTTCCAGGCAGATCATAAAAGGCTTTCGGTTCCTCCATATTCTCTTGGGATTCTACCATTCTGTGAGGAAGCCCAAGCAGCCCAGTGGAGGACAATAGAGTCTCCCAGCCTCAGCCCAGCAAGGTCCCAGCCAGCCCGCAGCCAGCACCAACCTGCTGGCCATGTGAGTACCATCCTGGGAGTGAGTCCTCTGGCTGCCCCCGCTGACACTGCCTGGAATGGATAGGAGACTTGCTTGCTAGGCCCCACCTAAAATACACACTTACCAACTAACTAAATAATTGCTTTTATTTTAAGTCACTAAGTATAGCTTAGAAGGCAGTAACAGACACTGATATTCTCAGCATTCCACAAAAGGTATGTACACTGTAACATGCCCGTGGTTTCCTACTTTTGTTCCTTGTACCATCTGTTCCTTATAATTATCCCTTCAATAGCCTTCAGTTGGTGAACTCCTATTCATTATTTAAAGCCTAATTCAAATGTCTCTTTCACTGTGAAGCCTTCCCTGAAATGTCCCTCCCCCTTTTTCCCACTAATGCAAAAAAGTCATTGCCCCTTCCGCTGTGCTGCCGAATCCTTCCCTCTGATTTGCAGCGTTTAGCTTGCGTTAGCCGAGTGGTTTTTGTTTTGCCTTGTTTTCTTTTTTGAGATTAGCCTTTGAGTATTTATCTCAAGCATCATATCCAATCTTCATTCCCACTGTAGGCACCACATCTCCAGTGCCTGGTGAGAGGCTGACACACCAAAGAAGATGCCCTAGGAAAGTGGGTCAGCTTAGATTACACTAGAGGGATTTGAGATGAAACACCGAGAGGAAGTTGGAAAACTGTTCCTCTCAGAGCCAAATAAAGCCACAACATAGATGCACTCCCAACTGGCAGGAATGATATGCCATCCTGGCCTACAACTAAGTGATGAGCGGGTGAAGTTCTGAATTTCAAAGATGTCTCTTAAGAATTGGTAACACCCTTACTCTGGGCTCTGTTCCCGCACTTCGTTTTATTTCTGCAAGAAATCCCTTCTCTGAAGGTATTGGGCTTTAAAGTCCTCCTCACCCACCTTCCCCAGCCCCTACCACAATCCGTGGTGTTCCACAGTATACAGCAGTACAAGGGCCTGTAATTAGCCAGGCCAACAATGCATAAATAGCATATACAGCATAAGGTTGCTTAAAAGGTATTTTTCTCTCTAAAATGGGTTGAGGCACCTACCCAGGTAGGTGTTGTTCAAGAGAAAGCCGCAGGCCCAAAATGAAGTCATGCTAAAGCCATGACACTGAATCTAGACTTAATAACTGGCTTAAACACAGTTGCAACTTTACCCAGGAATGTAATCCTAGTCATAAATGTTCTAACCTATGAGATAGTCTGTCACCCTGTCCATCCTCTGAGGAGACTGAGGCAACCTGATAAGACCCTTGCCTTTTCCTGAGGGGAGGTAACCTTGCCTGAAATAATTCTTTCCTTTCTTTCACTAATAACTTTTTTGTCCCACCCAGGCTCCACTTATAAAAACCTTTCATTCTGTACAACTCCTCAAAGATTGGATGTTATCCAATTCATGAATCATTTAATAAAACCAATTAGAGCTTCAAATTTACTTGATTGAATTTTTGTTAACAGCCTTTGAAAAGACATAATATTACTTTACTCATCATTATAATATAAGTACTTTTATTTTTTTTAAAGATTTTGTTTATTTACTTTAAGAGAGAAGGGAAGAAAGGAAGAAGGAGCAGGATAGAAGCATCAACGTGTGCAAGATACATTGATTGGTTCTCGCTCATGTACCTCCAGCTGGGGACCTGGGCCACACAACCCAGACATGTTCTCTGACTGGGAATTGAACCAGCAAACTTTTGATTTGCAGGCCAGCGCTCAAGCCACTGAGCCACAACAGCCAGGGTAGTGTTTTTCTTTACAAGTGCTTTGAGGGCTTCCTAAGCAGGTAAGGGGCGGGGTGGGACCCAGGCCATCACCGTGTCTGGGAAACAAGTACAATGAGCATGATAGAGCTTCCTAAGCAGCTCCCAGGCTCAACACATTAGAGTAAGTCAGTGGCTTTAATGAGTAGGCACTATAATGAGCACAGCAGCCAGGTTCTGGGGGGTCAGGAGCTTGCATAACTTGGAGGTGGTCACCTGTAAAAGAAGAAGAATACAAATTACAAATATGAAAATAGATATAAAAATGAATATTTATTTAGAAGGCAATAATCACCTCAAAATAAAAATTTAAAGAAGTTGATGAACACCACAAAAATCACAAGATCTAGGAAAAGGACATAATCTTTTTATTCATCAATTACCACCCACACCACTATAGCACTTTTTCTTTTTCTTTTTAAGATTTTATTCATTATTTTTAGAGAGAAGGGCAGGGAGAGAGGCAGAGAGGGAGAGAGACATCAATGTATGGTTGCCTTTCACCTGCCTCCAGCTACAGACCTGGCTTGCAACCTGGTTCTGTGCCCTGACCAGGAATCGAACCAGCCACCTTTGGGTTCACAGGTCAGCACCTTAACCACTGTGCCACGAGCCAGGGCTTACTTTTTCTAAGTGTGGTATGATTTGTAATCCTGAAAAACATATAAAATCCATCAGAAATGAAGGCATTCATCAGAATAATTCAAATACATTTAAACATTGCTGCCACATTGTATTGAGCCACATAATTGTGTGGCCAGATGCCTCTGATACTACAACATTGACTTCTTGATGAGTATGTGTAGGAGTTCTGTCACTGGAACACTCGCTTCTTCAGACATTCCTCTGCGTCGGTGGCAATTTTGCATGCCATTTTGCTGGAACCAGCAGATTTTGTCAGGATGAGATGCATCAGACAGGCTCAGAAGCACTTTGACACATGAAATGTGTAAACTGATGTCACACACGGTGCTCGCATGGTACTGTTAACCAGTTTAGACCCACAAACAAGAATTTTTACCAAATTCCATTGTGTGTAATTCCCTTTGGAAGAGAAGACAATGTATGGCATGTTCATAACACACATGCAATATCTACTGCTTTCCTAACAAGAGAGAACTGTTTTGGCCAGACTTTGATGAGAACCAAATCCTCTGTTGGCAATTTCATTTGTTTGATCTTTGGAAGACTCTTCCAAACTAGCTTCTGGCTCAGGGCATTTCAGACTCTATTTTTCCTCCCCTCCCATGTACCTCCAGCGGGGGGCACTGTAGGATGCTCACACCATAATGAACTTCCGCTGTACCAGGGTTTCCTGATGCAGGGTAGGTCAGCATTGTGGGAGAAGAGAGTGTTTCCAGACCAGGATGGTTGGAGAGAACTTGTCTATACAAGGAAGTAACTGTGATCTGTGCATAGGTACTAAACTAGGTCGGTCCTGAAAGTATTGGCCAAGCAAACTTTTAATTACATTGACATTGGCTTGATAATTTCGGGACAGACCTTGTAAATACATCCCACAAGCCCAAGTTAAATGCTTCCCCAACTCATCTTCCTCTTAGCTGGGTCCCTAAAATGTGCATACAGAGAAGAGCTGGAATGGAAAGAGCCATAGGTCTTAACCAGTTGTGGTCAATCTTCCTTTTGCATGTATTAGAAACACGTTGCTGAGCAGAGAGAGGCCCTGAAGCTTCATCAGCTTTCTGGCAAATGTACCGTTAGACTGGAACCAGGAGCAGGTTCAATGGTGGGGAGATTAGGGGTAGGCGAGGACCCTAGGACATTGACATTACCTCTGACTTGGCCAGTCAGCAGGCCTGGAGACACGAGTCAGGGTTAGACTCCCAGCTCTGTCCTCAAGCCTCCCTGTGCCTTACGAGCCCCTGAAAAACAGGGGTGGATAACACAGACCTGCCAGGATCACTGAGAGGCTTAAGAGAGGATTTGTTACAGCTCTTGGTAAATCAGAGCTCTGGGCAAACATCAGCTGGCATCCTGGGTCAGCGGCACAGGGCCCTCCGCCCTTTGGGTCCAGAAGACCGCCTCTTTAAAGAAAGCCAGTACGCTCTGACCCTGGACTGGGCAAGCTCTGTCCTCTGAAATCAGAGTAATCCTGCTGAGGTCCCTCCTGCCACCCCCCTTCTCCCTGCTGTCAACCAGGGGATTAGAGGAGCGGTCAGGTGGATTAATCGGTTCACTTTGTCAGTCTCCCCTGCCACAGTCAGTGCCTCTCTGGGATGCCTGCTAGTCCTCAGTCTATGTTCTCTGTGGGACAGAGAGAAGCTCCTTCTCCCACCAGGCATTGCAGCCAAGACCAGACTGCAAGCCAGGAACCCAGGCTTGCCACCCAAAAAGCAGAAGACTTGGGGGCATCCTCATGACCTGAGTAATAGGCAAACAGAGCCCATGGTCTCTCCCCTCTCCGCCTGCCCTGACCCCAGCAGGAAGGGTGTGCTGGGACCTCCCAGGTTGTCCCCAGATCCCAGCTGCCCCTACCACAAGATGTCCTGCTGCCGGTGGCCCTCCCTGCAGAAGACTGCAATCATCCTGAGTCTGCTTCTGTCCAGCGCTGCCCTGCCCCCCACATCAGGGCAGGCCAAGATTCCTCTGGAAACGTAAGCATCCAACTCAGCCCCCACCCCCTAAGACCCTTTCACCCTTTCCTCCTTTCCTTCCCCCTGGCAGACCTCAATCCTCTGCCCTACCCACATTTGATCTCCGTCCGGGCTCTCCTCTGGAGTCTTGGACTGGCCACTCTTCCTGTCTTGTTGTGAAGACCTTTTCTTTACCCTCCACTCTTCCATTTGGGAGTCCCACTTGCCCCTCCCCAGCCACTTGATGGCTTTACACAGATCTGATCATTGGTGCTCACACTCCTCACCGGGATAGACGACCTATGGGGCGATGCTCCTTCCAGAATAATTGCTGCTGTGAGGTGACTGACTGGGAGTGGGAGCTGTGTTGGCTTGAAATGATTATTGCAGCTCCCCACAGATTTGTTAGGAAATTCATTTTAACATTCTGAAAAGTACCGCTGTTCTAAATCAACCAAATGGCTCATGCAACTAGGAACTAGGTCAAATTGGACTTCGGTGGTCTCCATCTTCCCTTCCTATGCCCTTCTGCCTCCTTCCAGGCCCTGATTCTGCACACTCTCATGAAGACCAGCTATCAGTCTTTTACACTTTGGTATACTTTTAAATTACTGTGCAAACCCTCTGGGAGTATCTGTTTTTAGTCCTTGGCTCTGATGGCTCTATTAAAGAAATCCCAAGTAAATGTGGGAAGCAGAGTGCTCTAGCCTAAATAAAGGGGCTTCCCTGCTCAGGTCACATCTAAGTCCAGCCACTGAATGCAGCACGAGAGGCTGGCTACCGGAGCCAACTGTCAACCTCATGCCATAACAGAAGTGGGGGTGGGGTTCCAAAGCCACACATAATGTTTGGTGAGCTTTGTTGACAGGTGAATTTGAGCAGTGCTGTTTCCTTCTGGTTGTATGACTTCTAATTTTTATATGCCTGGCATGGTGTTAGGTGCTTTACAAAGACACCTTAGTCCACACAGCCATTCAATGAGGTGGAGAACAGTATCCCTACTCTGCGGTTTCCTAACTTCATGTAAATGGAAGTGCCAGAATTTGAACTCAAGGTAGCCTGGGTTGGGTGTCACTGTTATACCCACTTCAGCCTGTAAAACTCTACTGTTGAGGGATACGTTGAGAATAATTTTCATCTCCAGAATATTCAACAGCTTGTAGTAGAAGGTAGTAGGACCAGGCTGAGTGCCAAGTCAAGGTGGCCGGAATCCAGGTCCTGATTGAGGAGAACTGCAGTGGACCATTGACGCTGAGCCCTCCAGAGGGACTCACTGAGGTTGAGGGTCCCAAACACATCCACAGCTGTTCCCACGCACTCCCTTGGAGCCGGGCCTCCACCCAGGACCTTGATCTCTCCCCGACTGGATCCTTCCCAGTCTTTTCCACTCCAGAGACCCCACATTTCTCTCCTGGGAAGCAAACCATCCCTCCACTCAGCCCTCAGCCTCCAACACCTGCCCTGGCTTCTACTGCCCCCCCAAGTCTGTTCCCACCCCAGACCTCAAAGACCCTCATTGCCCAATCCAGGAGGCATTTCTAGGCTTATCTCCCTTGTTTCTGACACTAGCCTCTCCTTCTTCTTGAGTCTCAGTGCCTTCACTTTCATAACACTGTGCTCTCCTGGGTCTCCTGGCGCACCTGTTACCTCCCTGTTCTCAAGCGCCCCTTCCCCTCCACCTGCCCCTGACATTGGGGGTATTCCCCAGGGCTTGTCGTCCACTAGGATCTTCTCACTTTACAGACTCAGTCCTTGAGAGATCCCATCGACTCAGTGCCCACCACCATCTCTGAACTAATGATTCTTAGCCCTGCCTCTACCCGTTAGACTCATGTAGCCATGCCAATGGACAGCTCTTCCTGAGCATCATGAAAGGTTTTCAATTCAAATTTGTGTCTTTCAAGTTACAGAGCGCTTGGTGCTTTCTATTGGACAACACACAACTACCCAATGTCCCCGGATAGCACAACCCAGCGGCAGAAACCTCACATTCTACACATCCCATCACCTTCCACCCTCCCCAACTTGCTTCCACAATCCTCCTGATAGTCTTCCGTTTATCTAATGACACCACCATCAGCTCAACCACGCCAGCTAGGAACCTAGAAGTCATGTTCGTCTCCCTCAAGCTCTTCCAAATCTGTTTGTCACCCCAAATTCTCCCAAGCTTTTCACACTGAACACAGATCCCTCCTTCCCCAGGAAGCTCTCCCTCACCCCCAGTACCACCCCCAGGCCTTGCTGGTGCCCCTTCAGACATCTATTTATTATGCTATGTGTGTATGAAAGGCTGGCCCTCTAATGGAAGGTCTTACAAAGGTGAGGGCTAAAGGTGGCTCCAGGACTGTGCACAAGGCCGAGCATGCAGGACATTGGTAGATATTGGTTGACTGACTGAATAAATGCTGATTTTGAAATGATCCTGTGGGCAAACTCTGTTTGCTCCATCTGAAGAGACTCAGACACACACGTGCCTGCCCCACAACCCCACCAGCCTGTCCCGCTGGTGAGACTCCTGGGGACGGACAAGGAGTCAGGGTGTCTCCCTGGGCTGCCTGCATCACGGCTGAGGGTGGCCTCTTGTGCACTCACTGCCTGGCCTGGCCTCAGCGGGAACAGAAGCTGAGGCAGCTCAGAGCCTTTTCCTCTGCCCGGGTGCTCCGTGCTCCCTCTGAAGCATCAGCCGAGGACGCAGCAGCCAACAATGACCTTGAACAGGAAACGCTGGAAAGGGAAGGACTCACTGGGAAGCTGCCATGGTGCCTAGGCAGGTCCTGTGTCTGTCCTCAGGGTCCTCTCTGCCCTGCCCTGGGCCTGTCCACAGCCCCTTCCCCTCCCCTTTCCTCCATTCTCCACCCGCAGACCACAGCCTTCAGGTGCTTGGTCAGGGCTGGGTCTGGCTCACCAGCTCCACCCTGCCCTTCGCGCAAGACCCGGCCAAGCCTTCCGCACACTCAGTGGGGTTGCTGAGCTCCTGGTAGGTCCCTGGAGTCTCCTGCTCC
The DNA here is from genome assembly GCA_004026585.1 of Noctilio leporinus. Classification (NCBI taxonomy): domain Eukaryota; kingdom Metazoa; phylum Chordata; class Mammalia; order Chiroptera; family Noctilionidae; genus Noctilio; species Noctilio leporinus. The sequence continues at coordinate 14,658 of PVIW01007357.1, read as the reverse complement.
GGTCAAGAGGGGCAGGCGTTCTTTGTGTGTGTTTTCCTGGGTGTATGTCAGTGTGTATGCATTTGTATGTGTACATGAGTGTATGCTGTTAGTGTACAAATCTCTATGTAGCACATGTGTCTCCATGTTTGTGCATGTGCCCATCAGAGGATGTCCATGCATGTAGACACTTGTTTTGTATGTGCATCTATATGTGTATCTCCATATGTGTGTGTATCTGTGTGTGCACATGGACATACACATGTATCTTCATGGCCGAGCAGGGTGAAGCTGTGGGCAGACACCTTTGGCGGAGACCTGTACGACACCGTCACCAAATACTCAGGCTCCCTCTTGCTGCAGAAGGTCAGTAACCCCCTCAGGGAGCTGGCAGGGTCAGAGGGCAGGCAGCCAGGTGCCCTTCCAGGGAGAGGAGCAGAGATAGATCTTGAATCCCTGAATGTCCGTGCTCCCAGGGGACTTAGAGATCACCTAATCCAACCCCCTCATTGTCAGAGGGGAAACTGAGACTCAGGGAGGGAATAACGTGCCCAAGTCACAGAGCAAGTCAGTAGGGTGGTGAAGAGCGTAGTGTCAGCTCAGACCCCTGAAGCGGAAGTTAAGATGGAACAGACAGACAGATGGACAAGAGACTTATTGGGGGAGGAGCTGTGACATGCGGAGGGGTGAGGGAGCAGGAGTGAGCGGACTGGGAGGCAGACCTGGCACCTGTGAAGGGGAGGGGGGAGGAGAAGGGACAAGTGGGGCTTCAGAGGCCGTGGGAAAGCCCTGCAGGAGCTGCTTGGGCAGGACAGGCAGGAAGCAGGTCTGTGACCACTACAGGGAAGCTTCCAGGTGTCCAGTTCTCAGCTAGGCCTGGGGGTCACAGAACCCGCGTGGGCCCTGGCAGAGGCCTGAGTTGGTGCCTGGCTCCTGGGTAGGATGCAGAGCCCGATGGAAAAGATGATGCACCAGCAACCCCTACCCTTTTTGATTTATTGCTTTAGTGCAGATTGACACCCAGCCTGTCCTCTTTACTAGATAATAAACAGCCTGATTTTCCTCTGATATTTATAGGCCAGTTTTAAGAATAGTTTGCCATTCTCAATCATTACCATTTGCTAAGAACTTAATATTCAGAATTAATGTTCGTCACAACTTCATTTTCTAAATGATGCCAAAAGCAATTCTCAGGCTTTTGTGCCTGCACATGACCACCATGCAGCCCCTTCCTGTGTCCCCTTCCCCACAGTCCACAGGAGGAACCAGGAGGACCCAGGGTAGGCCCCCCACCCTGTGCCTCCACAGGCCAGTGTAACAAAGACAAGCTCAGACCAACTTCCCACTCACACCACACTCCTACTCTACAAAGTGGTATTCATTCATTTTCTCATTTGTGCCCCAGGTAAGAAAGATAGAGCAAAATTACGTGGCTGTTTTGGGTAAAAACATTTTCTAAGTCTATGCATTCTAGATCATTCTCTAAGTCATGCCAAAGTCACATATTGCAGATCAGGAAATTGAGTAGGTGCCTTGCCTAAGGTCACATGGCCAATAAGTTTGAGCCCAGCTCTTGGAACTCTCCCAGGCTCCCTGGCAGTTTGTCAGGTGGCTTCACCACCTGTCGTCGCTGGGCTTGGTTGGGACATGGTGTGCATTGTGGGCCATGAGGGGCAAAGTGAACTAATGCACAGCAAGGTGTCACAGTGCATGTGAGCAGCCCCAGGGAGGTCTCAGAGTCCTGGCTGTGTGACCCTGGTCAAGTTAGTTGACCTCTCTGAGTCCCTGTCTACTTCCTCCTAAGGATATTTACCAAATATGCCCAGGACCCCTGTAAGGGAGAGGACATTTGATAAGAAGCAGCTATGGCCATTAGTGCGGGAGATCCTGTGAGAAGGGGAGGACCTGTCCTTGTCTCTGGTTGAGTGAACAAGGCCTCCTGGTGCAAATGCGCTAGCTAGGAGGATGGAGGCCCTGTGTAATCAGGCACTAAACATCCCGGTGCCAGATAACAGGTGCCCATCTCTCCCACATTCCCCCTAACAGAAATACAAGGACATGGAGCCCAGCCTGAGGATCCAGGAGGTGGATGGCTTAGCACTGGTGAGGAAGTTCTCAGAGGACATGGAGACCATGCTACGCAGGAAAGTGGAGGCCATCAAGGTGCTCCAGGCCCTATGGTCTGTGGGGGGGGGGGGGTAGGTCTGCGCCAGCCCCATCACACCAAAAGAACCCCCACTGATGCCATGACCCTTCACCCTCTCACCCACATCATCCTTTTCCTCCTTCATAAGCATCTGTCTTGTATTCCCATGAGCCAAAAAGTTGTTATAAGGGATAAAATGATAGGAAGCAAGAGGAGAGGAGAGGAGAGGGCTGGGGTTGGAGCTCTGCCTTGGAGAACAGAATCTAATGCAACAGGACCAACCCTGCATTGTAACATGATGGTCAGTGACCGGTGCAGAGCAGGTGAAAATGAGGACTGAGGAGTCACCTGCCAAACGAATGGATGGGTAGATAGGTGGTGGGTGGGTGGGAGTATAGGGGGAGGGGGAGCATACAAAGCAAAGCTCCCCCCACCTCTCCCCTTTTATGCTTCCCCTACTTATCCCCCACCCTTTCCCCTCCTGCCATCTGGATCCACACTTTATGGCACCCACGTGCTCTGATGGGCCTCCTGCTCAGGGGTCTCCACCGTGGCCCAGCCACCAAGCCTGGCTTGGCCTGGTTGAAACAGAATGTGCCCCTTCCCTGGCATGAGGTGCCTCCTGGGATGCCATGGGGACTGGGATGGTGGGAAAGATGTGGTTCCTGTTCCACTCAGCCAGAAACCTGGCCATCCAAGATCGATGTGGTCCCCCCAAATTTGGGAAGCCAGAAAAAGCAATAAACTATTGAGGGGGAGGCTAAGGCCAGTGCTGAAGGTGCCAAGTGTGGGGAGTGGCAGCTGAAGCCAGGACAGCATGCCTGCCTGTCTCCTACCTCCCCCATCGAAAGTCTGCGAGGAATGGCTGGGGCTATCTTTCCCACACAACAATTTGCAGCCTCTTTTCTTCAGGCTTAGGGGCAAGGGATCTTGGCATCAGGAATGACTGAGAAGATACCTGGGGACTGAAGAGCCCATCCTGGGCTATAGCAGGGGAACGCTGACCACCCCACCCCCCCTGCCCAAGCAACTAGCACAGCAATACCGCTCACCTCCTTCAGTGTGCAATGCTGTGGAAACCACCTTCCTGGGTGGAGCTGGAACACACACTGCAGGAGGCTGGTCCTGGAGGTGCCAGAGCACAGCAGTCCTGGCCCATCTCCAGAGGCCTGGCTCTGGGCTCCCGGGGGATCCACTGGTGCTGTGTCTTCCCCACAGCTTCAACCTGGGAAAGCCAATCAAACCAGCGCTTGTTCTGCAAGCATTCTCCAAGAACCAGTTCCTGCTCCCTGCCGGGGGTCTGTGGGAAGCCACAGCCACGGACCCTTCTATGGAACTGCCAATGGGGAAATTTCCTGCAAAGCAGCCCTAAAATTACCTTGGCCCTGTGGAATTTCTTCATCACATTTTAGGAACAGGGGGTTGGGAGCAGGGAAGTGAAGGATGCTTCCTCCCAATCTACAGTTAGATAAATAGAGACCCAGAGAGGCTTAGTGGCTTACCCCTGACAAAGCCAGAATAGGAGCTCAGGTCTGCTCCCCCTTTTCCCCAGATTTATTGAGGTATAATTGACCATAAAAATTGTATATATTTATATTTGGCAACTGAAAGGTGGAAACAACCCAAATGTCCATCAACTTTGTTTGAATAGATAAACAAAATGCAAGATAGCCACAATTGGAATATTATTTAGCCATGAAAAGAAATGGAGTTCTCATACATGTTAAACCACAGATGAACCTTGAAAACATTATGCTCAGTGAAAGACTCCAGATACCAAAGGTCACATACCGTATGATTCCATTTATGTGAAATATCCAGAATAGGGAAATCCATTGACAGAAAGCAGACTGGTGTTACCAGGAGTCAGGGAGGGAGGGGAATGCGAGTGGCAACTTAGGGGGCATTGGGTTTCTCTTTGGGGATGATGAAAAGTTCAGGAATAAGATAGTGATGGTTGCATGATATTGTGAATAGTCTTAATGCCACTGGATTGCCCAGTAAAATGTGCGGGTGCATGTGTGTATGTGTGTGTGTATTACGTATACACACATACAGGTCTGCTTCTAAAGTTTCGGCTGCACAAACTTTTAATTAGATTGACATTGGCTCGACACTTGTGGGACAGACTTCATCTATTTAATAGACTATTTTTAGACAGTTTTAGGTTCAGAGCAACATTGTGAAGAAAGTGAAGGGAGTTCCTAGATGAGCCCTGCCGCCACTAACATATAACTTCCCCCATTGGCAACAGCCCCCACCAGAGAGGTACATGAGTACAACAGATGAACCATATTGACACATCATCATTACCCAAAGTCCATAGTTTACAGCAGGGTTCACTCTGGTGTTGTACATTCCATGGGTTTTGACACGCTCATAATGGCATATATCAACCACTAGAGATCACACAGAATAGTTTCACTGCCCTAAACATCCTGTTCTCGCCCTGGCTGGTGACTTAGTGGAAAGGTGCCAGCCTGTGAACCCAAAGGTCACTGGTTTGATTCCCAGTCAGGGCACATAACCAGGTTGCAAGCCAGGCCTCCCGCTGGAGGCAGGTGAAAGGCAAGCATACATTGATGTTTCTCTCCTTCTCTGCCTTCCTCCCTTCCCCTCTCTCTAAAAATAATAAATAAAATCTTTTTAAAAAATACTGTCCTCTCCCAATTTATCCCTCCTTCCCTACCAACCCCTGTCAACCACTGATCTCTTACTGTCTCCATAGTTTTGCCTTTTCCACAATGACTTGGCTGGAATCAGGTACTATGTAGCCTTTTCAGGCTGGCTTCCTTCACTTGGAAATATGCATTTGCCTTTTGGCTAGTGTGAAGGGTGCTGCTGTGAACATTGATGAACAAGCTGTTGTTTGAGACCCTGTTTTCAGTTCTCTAGGATATACTTTTAGGAGTGTAATTGAGGACCCACTGGCCTCCTTTGGCCCACTGATTCTCCCCTTTGTGTGCCTGCCCCTCAGAAGCTGGTAGAGGCCGCTGAGGAGGCCGACCTGAACCATGAATTCAACGAATCTCTGGTGGTGAGTCCTGCCCCTGAGTTCCCAGTGATGGACAGTGTCACCTGAGTATAGGATATGGCGAGCAGGGGGAGGGCGGGTCCATTACTATCTTTTAATGTGCTCAGGATCTGTATGAACCTATAGTAATTTGATTCTGAAATGCTCCAGAGTTTTTTGAGAAGGGATTTATGGGCCAGGTAGGTGAGATAGCAACCAAACCCTGGGGCGGGGGCTGTAGAGGGGCAATCCTCCCTTCCACAGACATTTATCACCCGGTGCAACATGCTAGCCTGTGCCCAGAAAAAGTCAAGAAGCTCACAGATTAAATAACTCTAGCATGAGGCCTATACTACATCCATGCACATGGTAAAGTGTTCCCACTATGCAGAAAGGAAGAGAAGCTCAGAAATTCTTACAGAGAGGGTGGCCTCCGGGCTGGCCCAGGCTGAGGGGAATTTAAGCAGCTGGGGGTATGAAGGAGGTATTTCTAAGCTAAGAGAAAAAAATAACAAATACACAAGGTTAAGGAAATTGCCAGCGGTCAGCTCTGTACGTCCAGGGGATGGTGAAACAGAAAGTAACCATGGTAAAGGTAGAATCTGGCCTGCAAGGCTCATGTGGAAGGCCTTGAGCTGGGGAAGGACATGGGCAGGATGTAGTTGGAGGAGGTGGGGTTGGAGATTGAAGGCATTCTTCAAGTCTGAGCCATGTGGTGTGGAGAAAGTGGGGAAGAGGGTCTGATTGTGGCTCCAAGGCGATAACCCAAGCAGACCCAACATTATGAGTAAGAGCAGAAAGCAGACTGCTGGCTCCTCAGGGGATGCAGGGACACAGGCCCCACTCTGTTAAAGAGAGAAGCTTCACCTCTCAGGGCCCCATCTGGGTCTCTCGGAATCTTCCTGCACTGAAGGAGCTGGCGGTGCTGACAAGGCTGCCTCTGTCCCTTGGTCTCTCCCAGAATCTGTCTACCTGTCTCTGTCTCCATCTTTGGCTGTGTCTGCGCATGACAAACAAAGTAGAGAATTGAGCGACAATCCAGACAATGTATATCAAAACCCAATCAAATCAATTATCTGGACATGTATTTGTCCCGAATTCTGTGGGCCATTGCCTGAATGCCTCACAGACGGAGCTTGTGCGATGGGCACTGTCAGTCCGTCTAGCGTCTCTCCCGTCTGAGTTCTCTGATTGCATTGTTTCTCTTTCTCTTGTTCAATGGGCGGGTCCCTGTGTCCATGCTGGCTCTGTCCCTGACGTTCCCCTCCGCCCTAGTTTGACTATTACAACTCGGTCCTGATCAACGAGAGGGATGCAAGCGGCAAATATGTGGAGCTGGGGGCTGAGTTTGTCCTCGAGTCCAACGCGCACTTCAGCAATCTGAAGGTGAACACGTCCCTCAGCAGCGTGCAGCTGCCCACCAACGTGTACAACAAAGGTAGTCCCCGCCCCCTGGCCTGGCAGGGTTGTTGGGTGGTGCTGGTGGTTAATGATTTGCCCCCATTTTCCTAAGAAGCCCTTGAGCATGTAAACTGATTCTCCAGCCTTCCTGATAGAGGGTGGGGAATCCTTCCACAGGTGTCTGGGCCAGGAGAGCTCCCTGCGCCAGGCTTGGAGGGTATGAGTGTGGCTATCGGAGTGAGTTGCAGAGAGAAGTGATGAACTATGTCACTGCAGGCTGTGTGTGCATGCATGCTTCTGTGCATGTGTGTGTGTGAATGTGTGCTAGCAGGTGTGTTCAATGGGTAAAGAACTGGTCACTGTTGCTCCCCCTGTAATGTGTCCCCTGCAATTCCTTCTTCCATCTCACCCATTAGACCCAGACATTTTAAATGGAGTCTACATGTCTGAAGCCTTGAATTCTGTTTTTGTGGAGAACTTCCAGAGAGACCCGACACTGACCTGGCAGTATTTTGGCAGCTCAACTGGATTCTTTAGGATCTATCCAGGTAAGGACATGGGAGGCATCTCCAAGATCCTCTGAGTTTTTTCCTCTGGGAATATGGCAATAGGGGTATTGTGGATGGACCCTGGCACTCAGACCCCTGGTAAATGGGGTTGGCTCTGTTATCCAAAAACACCCCCAGCCCATACTTGGACACTCTTCACAACATGATATGTGCATTTTCAACAGAGAGCTGTTGAATGAATGAATGAAACACTAGGGTAACCAGCCAACAAATGAACTCTTGTTCTATGAAAAGCATTGTGGAAAATGTAAAGGAGGATAAAAACAATTCTTGATCTTAAGAAGTTTACTTCTTAATTGGAGAATGAGAGAAACTTAACATGTTCAGCAGCAATGCAGAGATGTCATGGATCACTATGTGATGAGCGGCCAACCTAACAGGTAGGATGGGGAAAGCTCCCTTGTTTACCAATAAAATAAAATAAAATAAAATAAACAACAAACCTACCACAACATTTGCAAAAGTTCTATTTCTTAATTTCCCATTTAAAATAATTCACCTCCATATTTCACTCCAGCCCATTTTTCTATTTTGGCAGACTGTCCAAAGTCTTGATACTGCCCTGTTCTCCTGAGGCAGAAAAGCAGAAAGACCCTAAGGGACGCCTCTGTGTGCCCAGACTAGAAAAGCCAGTTCCTCTGTAGGAGTGCAGAGGGACCTTGGACCCCCTGAGCCCTCCATAGCCTGCTCCTTCCTGTTTCTCTGCCCAAACCCACAACTAGCCATTGGTTCTTCTGTTCTCTGGAGCTTCAGTAAATAAGTTAGTTCCTCTTCCTTGTAACAGACCTTCACGTGTTCAAAGATAACTCACAGGTCTCTCAAGTCTTCCCCAAGGCAGAATTCCTGTATTTATACTTACCACATCAAGGTTTCCAGAGAAGTCAATCTATGTGCCAACACAATCCAAGTGTAAGCCATCATCTTGGTAGGGTGTTTCTCACCCACACCCACATTTATAGATACATATCAGCCTCTGGTGAACAATATGGGGCTGGATATAACCCTCAATCACAGTATGCTATCCCCATGCATGCACGTAGGCCCAGCACAAAAACTAGATTAACCAACAATTTCTATTTACACATGTGCACCTCCGCTATCCCGCCCTTTCCTCCCCTTCAGTTCCCCCACCCCCACAGCTAGCCAAGTAACAGCTATCCTGAATTATGAGCTTACCAATTTATTTGGGTTTTTTGGTTGTTTATTTATTTAGTTTTATCTTATGTGTACATACACACATCTGCTTAAATAATATATTATTTTGTTTTTCTTGTTTTTAAATTTTATGAAACCGGTTTCTGATATAGACTTTTAGAACTTGCTTTTTTATTCAATATTATATTACCAAGATTCATCAGGTTGTCATATATGTCTATATTTTGTCATTTTGTTCCTATATCATATTCTTTGGGGTCAATATATTAGTTTATCCTTCCCCTTGATCCTGTCTGGGATGTTTCTAGTTTTGTTTTTCTTATTTGGTTTTTACTTTTATAAACAATGTTGCTATGAACATTCTTATGAGTATCTCTTGGACACATTCCTAAGAATGGAATTGCTAGGTCCTAAGATATATGACTCTTCAACAATAACAAGAAAATGCCAAGCTGTTTCCCAAAATGCTTGTACCAATTATATCCCCACCAACAATGAATCAGGGAACTTGTTGGTCCATGTTTTCTCAAACCTGGGTATTAGTAAACTTTTAAAATTTTAAATAATTTTTAGCATAAAATGTTATTTCACTGTGATCTGGCATTGCATTTTTCTCATCGCTTGTGAAATTGACCATCTCTTTATATGTCATTTTATAACGTATTTCTTCTTCTGTGAAATGATTATTATGTGATTTGCCTAATTATCTCTTGACTTTTCTGTTAACCCATCATTGCATTCCTATGGAAAATGCAGCTTCATTACAGTATCTAGTCTTTTATGCATTTTTAAATTTAGTTTACTAATATTCTGTTTAGAGTTTTTGCATCTGTATTTTTAAGTAAAATAGTCCTGTAATTTTTCTTTCTTGTATACTCTCCTTGTCTGTTTTTCAAAATTATACTAGCTTCACTGAATCAATTTGGAAGTATTCTCTCTTTTTCTGGTTTCAGGAAGAATTTAAATAAGGTTAAAATAATCTTTTCCTTTAAAGGCTTGGTGGAATTTATCAATAAAACCATATAGAACTTTATGGGATGATTTTTCAATTATCAGTTCAATTTATTTAATACTTGCTAGACTAATATGGCTTTCTATTTCTTCTTAATTTGGTAAAATACTTTTTCTAAAAATCCACCCAATTCATCTTAGTTTTCAAATTTATATCCATGAAACTATTCTTATTATCTTTTAAATCTCCACTGTATCTATATTTATTTATATTATTGTTCATGTTTTTCTTAATCAGTCTACCACTGATTTTACTATTTTATTAGTCTTTTCAGGAATCATCTTTTGTCTTCCTTGATTGCCCTGTATTATTTCTTTGGTTTTTATCTTACCTATTTTAGCCTTAAGTGTTTCTTTTTTCTTTTTTCTTTTGCTGTTTCCCCTCTTAACTTATAAGCTGAACACTTAGCCTTAATTTGTTGCCTTTCTTTGATTCTAAAATAAGACTTTATGTCTCTATCTTGCTCCTAGAAACTCTACTTTTGCTCCATCTCACAAGCTTTGATTAGTAGTGGGTATTTCATTATTAATTATAGTAAAATACATATAAAATTTATCATTCTAACCATTTTCAAATACATGAGTCAGTGGTATTAAATACATTCACATTGTTGTGCATCCATCACCACCATCCATCTCCAGAATTCTTTTCATCTTGCAAAACTCACTCCGTATACATTAAAAAAATAATACACACTCCCTCCTATCCCAGCCCCTGCCAACCACTATTCTCCCTTCTATCTCTATTATTTGGCTATTCTAGATACCTCATATGTAGAATCCTACAGTATTTGTCTTTTTACAACTGGCTGATTTAACTTAGTGTAATGTCCTCACAGTTCATCTATCTTGTAGCATGTGTCAGAACTTCCCTTCTTTATAAAGCTGGAAAATATCCATTGTATGAATATACCACATTTACTTATTCATTCTTTTGTTAATGGACACAAGTTGTTTCCATATTTTAGCTATTGTGAATAATTCTGATATGAATATGGATATACAAATACCTCGGAGACCCTGCCTTCAATTATTTTAGGTATGCACTGAAAAGGGGAATTCCTGGATCACATGGTAATTTGGTTTTTTCTTTCTTTCTTTCTTTTTTTTTTAAGATTTTATTTATTTTTATTTCCAGGGAGAAAGAAAGGGAGAGAGGCAGAGAGGAAGAGAAACATCCATGTATGGTTGCCTTTCACCTGCCTCCAGCTACAGACCTGGCTAGAGACTTGGCTTGCAACCTGGTTATGTGCCCTGGCTGGGGATCAAACCAGCAACTTTGGGTTCGCAAGCTGGCGCCTTATCCACTGTGCTACCAGCCAGGGCCTTAATTTGGTTTTTAATTTGGGGAAAATTACCATACTGTTTTCCATAGTAACTGCACCAATTTACATTTCTCCCAATAGTGCCCAAGGGTTCCAGTTTCTCCAGATGATCATTATTTTGTTTTGTTTTGTTTTCTAAGAGTAGCCATCCTACTGTATGTGAGGTGTTTTTGATTTGTATTTCACATCTTTCATGTGCTTTTTGGCCATTTGTAGATCTTCTGATAAGAAATGTCTATTCAAGTCTTTTGCTCATTTAAATGTGTTTGTTTTTCAGTTATTGAGCTATAAAAATTTTTATATGTTGTGGATATTGACCTCTTATCAGATATATTATTTGCAAATATTTTCTTTGATTCTATTATTTCCTTTTCACTTTGTTAATTTGTGTTACTTAATACACAGAAATTTATTGCCTATGTTTTTAGTGTTATGGTAGTGTTCAATTATCATTTGCTTCTAAATATCTTTAACTTTTCCTATGATTTCACCTTTGATCTTTTAGTTATTTAAATGTGTACTTTAAAGTATCCAAGTATATAGGAATTTTACATTTGTGTTTTTATTATAAATTTCTAACTGAATTACTTGGAGAAGGACAATATGGTATATGTGGTACTGATTATGTGAAGTTAGTTAAGGTTTAGTTTAATAGCCTAGTATGTTAATTAAGTTTTGTAAATATTACATGTGTGTTCTAATTGTGGGATGAAAAACTGCATATGTGACTAGATAAGCTTGCTAATAATACTGTTTAAATTTTCTATATCTTTGCTGATTTTATGTCTGCTTGACCCTTGATAACCCTTACAACACTTTGTATATAAGTCTATTTTCTCTGATATTCATAAAAATACCAATATGCTGTTGTTATCATTATATATATATATATGTGTATATATATATATATATATATATATATATATATATATATATTCCCATTATTTTACTTCCAATCTTCCATCATTTTGTTTTAGTAACATCCCTTGAAAATAGCCTATAGCTTTTAGCTTTTATCCAAACTTACAATCTATTTTATTTATTTTTAAGTATATATTTTTGATTATGCTATTACAGTTGTGCCAATTTTTCCCCTTTGCCCCTTCTGCCTGTATGCCCGTTTGCTTCAGCAGTCCCCTGCTCCTTAGTTGACGTCCATGAGTTGTGCATATAAGTTTTTTTGCTTCTTTATTTCCTTTATTATTCTTAACATCCCCCCTGAATATTTTGTACCTACCAATTATGCTTCTTAATCCCTGCACCTTCTCTGCAGTTCTCCCCCTTCCAATTGATAGCCCTTCATATGATCTCCATATCTCTAATTCTGTTCCTATTTCTAGTTGTTTGCTTAGTTTGTTTTTATTTTTTAGATTCAGTTATTGATAGGTGTGACTTTGTTATCATTTTATGGTTCACAGCTTTGATTTTCTTTTTTTAAAATAAGTTTCTTTAGGCCCTGGCTGGTGTGGCTCAGTGGATTGAGAGCCGGCATTCAAACCCAAGTGTCACTGGTTCAGTTCCCAGCCAGGGCACCTAACAAGGTTGCAGACCGGGTCTCCAGCCAGTTCCCCAGCTGGAGGCAGGTGAAAGGCAACCATACATTGATGTTTCTCTCCTTCTCTCCCTCCCTTCCTTCCCCTCTCTCTAAAAACAATGAATCAAATCTTAATAAATAAATAAATCCTTTTAACATTTCATATAATAAGGGCTTGGTGATGATGAATTCCTTTAGCTTTACCTTTGTCTTGGAAAAACTATACCTGCCCTCCCATTCTAAATGATAGTTTTGTAAGATAGAGTAATCTTGGTTGTAGGTCCTTGCTTTCATCACTTTGGATGCTTCTTGCCAGCCCCTTCTTGCCTGCAAAGTTTCTTTTCAGAAATCAGCTGATAGTCTTCTGAGAGCTCCTTTATAGGTAACTCTCTGCTTTTCTCTTGCTGCTTTTAAGATTCTCTCTCTTTATCTTAAATTTTTGGCATTTTAATTATGATGTGTCTTGGTGTGTGGCCTTCTTTGGGTACAACTTGTTTCAGGTTCTCTATGCTTCTTGGACTTGTATTTCTATTTCCTTCACCAAATTAGAGAAGTTAGTCTTCATTATTTTTTCAAATAAGTTTTCAATTTCTTGCTCTTCCTCTTCTCTCTGATACTGCTATGATTCAAAAGTTGGTCCATTTAAAGTTGTTCCAGAGGTTCCTAAACCTCTCCCCCGCTTTTTTTATTTTTTATTTTTTTCCAATTCTTGTTTCTTCATTCTGTACTGGTTGACTATTTCTTCCTTATGTTTCAATTCATTGATTTGAACCCTGGCTTTCTTCTCTTCACTATTGTTTCTCTGTGGATTTTTTAAAATTTCATTTACTGGAGCCTTCATTTCTTCCCTTATGTGTTTGCTGTACCCAATCATTTTCCTGAGCATCCTGATCACCAGTGTTTTGAATTGCATCTGATAGGTTGGCTCTCTCCTTTGAACAGAGCTTTGATCTATTCTTTTATTTGGGTTATATTTCTTTGTGTCCTCAATTTGACAGCCTCCCTGTGTTTGCCTCTGTGTATTAAGTAGTGTCTCTCCCAGCTTTCTTCTGCCACATGTGAATGTGGAGCTGCTCATTCTCTAACTACAGCTGCTGCCTTGATGCTGCAGTCCCACCTCCACCATACTCGATCCTCTCTGTCCCGACTCCCCATCTCTGCCCGTCCTATCCATCTGGATGAATATTTGTTTTTTAAATCTTTAGTTGTCAGACTTTCATACAGTTTAATTTTCTGGTAGTTCTGGTTGCTTTTTGTTCTGAGGTGGTTATAATCCTTCTTATGGTTGTGCAATGAGGCAAAGTATATCTATCTATAGCTCCAACTTGGCCAGAACTCAACAGTATTTTTTAAATTAAATTATATTTTAATGATTATAGTATTACAGTTGTCCCGATTTTCCCCTTTTGTCCCCCTGCACCCAGCACTCTCCACTCCCTCAGGCCATCCCCACACCATTGTCCATTCCCATGGGTCATGCATATAAGTTATTTGACCACTCCATTTCCTATAGTGTACTTTACATCCCCATGGCTATTTTGTAACTACCAATGTGTACTTCTTAATCCCTTTATCTTTTCATTCATTTCCCCACACCCCTCCTACCTGACAACCATCAAAATACTCTTAGCATCCATGATTTTCTCTGTTCTTATTTTCTTACTTTGTTTTTTAGATGCAGTTGTTGAAAAATATGTATCTTTGCCATTTTATTGTTCATAGTTTTGATCTTTTTCTTAAATAAGTCCATTTGACATTTCATATAATAATGGTTTGGTGATGATGAACCCTTTTAGACTTTCCTTGTTTGGGAAGCTCTTTATCTGCCCTTTGATTCTAAATGATATCTTCACTGGGTGGAACAATCTTGGCTGTAGGTCCCTGCTTTTCATGACTTTGAATATTTCTAGTCAATCCCATCTAGCATGCAAAGTTGCTTTTGAGAAATCAGCTGATAGTCTTATGGGTACTCCCTTGTAAGTAATTAACTTTTTTACTCTTGCTGATTTTAAGATTATCTCTTTATCTTTTACCTGTGGCATTTTAATTATAATGTACCTTGGAATGGGCCTCTTTGCATCCATCTTGTTTGTGACTCTTTGTGCTCCCTGGACTTGCATGTCTGTTTCTTTCAGCAAATTAGGGAAGTTTTCTTTCATTATTTTTTCAAATAGATTTCCAATTTCTTGCTCTTTCTCTTCTCCTTTGGGCACCCCTATGATGCAAATGTTGGATCTCTTGGAGTTGTCTTAGGGGCTGCTTACACTATGCTCATTTTTTTAAATAAATTTTCTTCTTGTTGTTCTGATTGGTTTTCTTTTTTGTTTGTTTGTTTGTTTGTTTTGCTTTTTTAAATTTTATTGTTGTTGTATTACATCCATCCGATTTTTGCTTCCCTCTGTCCCCCTCCCCACTCGCCCATTCCCCCCAAAGTCAATCCCACCTGTTGTCCATGTCCATGGTTCCTTTATACTAGGTTCTTGTCTAAGCTGCTCCCCTTTCTTGCCTCTGCCTCCCCCCTCCCC